>JABSMS010018187.1:0-11697 GCA_018902275.1 Aleiodes sp. PSUC_FEM 10030003
TAGCCCTAGAGTCAAAAGGGCGTAAGTGCCATTTTTTAAAAATCCATAAAAATTGAATCTACATTCATTTTTTTATAAGAATACTAACTTACGCCCTTTTATTATTCAGCAAGAAAAAATAGCACTTACGTCCTTTTGATTCTAGGGCGACGATATCATCAAAAAATGACAGACGAAATTAATTTATTAGTTTTGCAGGATGATGAATTGATGAATTGAGCAAACTCAAGGAAACGATGTTTCAGTTTGTTCCGATTATGCCTCGAGCGTGTTTTTGGGAATGATCCTACTCTTGATATGACTACTGTGCAACGTGACTGGATGAATGAATTTTTTTGAGATTTCTAGGTACTATTTTAGTGGAGGAAAACGGATGCCTGGCGCCCGAAGTGCGCGTGGCACTGTCTCGCCGGAAGAAATTAATTCCTCACAATAAAAGGTACGCGGTACTTCGAAGAGGGGGGGGGGGGAATTTTTGATGTTCTTGGTGAAGAGTTAAGCTGATTTTCCACGAAAATTTCGAGGAAAAATTCAATTTTTCTGGAATTGTGCGTTAATAGTTTCCGAAATGCCGAAAAAATTGCATTTTCTCGTTATCAATTCCCCGAAACATTGCGAAAAATTGGAACACATCTACCAACGTAATTCCATCTTGAATATTTCCCTCAAAAAATCAATTTTTTTCAAAGAAACGAAAATTCACGTTTACCTCAATTTCAGTTTTTCTCAAATATCTCAGAATCCAAACAAGATACAGAAATTTTCATAGAGACCTTTTTTGTAGCTCTAATCTTCCTCTACAAAAAAGTCAATAACAAAATTTTCTCTATCTCCCATAGATTCCGAGATATTCCGCAAAAACCATCCAAAAAACTTTATCGCTCTTCGTCACTTCCTTGAATTATTAAAAAAAAAAGAATTCCTCTAAATTTTTCTTTCTTTTCATATATTATATAATTCCATCGACATTACACTCTTTATAATCAATACATTAAATACATTCTTCATCATAATAATTATTAACAATGGAAACACGTAATTGCATTAATTCACTTTTTTTTACAATTTTTTGCCTGTGAAAAAAAAATTATTCGAATTTTTAATAGAGAGTGGAATTTGCCTAATAAAAATTTCAATCAACAGTCAAGATCCCTCAATCATTAATTAACGTGTTTGTTAAATAAATCTTCAATAAAGCGTAAACTGCGTGTTAATCAGTGACTCGTAGATGTTTTCTCACAAAGAAAAAAAATGACTGAAATATTTCTTTGCAGCAGAATCAACCAAACTATTTTTTCAATTAAATAATTATTTGGAAATTCATGAAACAATTGGATGAACTGAAGAAAACGAATTAATGGTTAATTCAGCGAGTCACTAATTAGGAAAAGATGGGGCACAATGGACTCTTAATGACAAATTTTTTCGAAGATATTAATTAAAAGACTACGAAAGAATTATGCGAAAAATAAAAATCTTGAAACAAAATGAAATTTTTGAATTTTCGGAAGAATAAAATTTTTGGACAAATACAATTTTTTTAATTTTCCAAAATTTTCTCTGAACTTCAATTTTTCACATTCTCCATATTTTTTACTCGAAAATTCATAATTTAATTTTTTTTCAAAATTTAATTAAAAGAAGAAATATGGAAAAATTCATTTTCAAACATTTTCGATGCACAAAATTAATTGACTCACTAATACAGCTCCATTTTGCCCCACTCTCCCCTACTTAAAAAAACGGAATTCGTTCGTGTTTAACGAGACGAATATAATTACTCAACATTTTCGACGTCACAATTAACAATAATTTAAATTCTCCACGACACGTATGAATAATACTAACTTTTTAATTTTTCTTTAAATTTTATATTTACTTTATTTTCCTTAAGATTCATGTTTGGGAGAATCATACGTGACTGACGTTAATTGTCGTTTCAAATATTCAACAGAAAATAGTTATATTACAGGGAACTTCAATATTTTTTTCTCTTATTGTCGGTGGTTCTTTTCAATTTTTCTTTAATTCAGCAGAGAAGGGGTAAAACGAGTTGATTCAATTAGAAAAAAATAATTTGGCTTCAATTTTCCAGTTTTTTGTAAATATCTCGGAATCTGCAAGAGATAGCAAAATTTTCTTCAAAACCTTTTTTGTAGGTCTCCATTCGCTCTACAAAAAAGGTTTCAACAAAAATTTCCGTATCTCTATTATTTCCTGAGATATTCTGAAAAAACTGCAAAGTAAAATTGATAAAAATTTATAAAAAAAAGTCGATTGTATTGGATTCTATTAAATATCTCATGATCGATCAGAGATAAAAAAAATTCGGTGACAACATTTTTTGTAGCTCTAATTCTCAACAAAAAAAAGTCATCACAAAAATTTCCTCATCCCCCTTAAATTCCGAGAAATTACGAAAAAAATTCAAATTAAATTCATGATAAACTTCAAATTTTCCCCTTCGCTGTTAAATCTATTTCAATAAAATGGAGTAAATTGTATTGATTTTCTTTGAATTATTCGAAGAATGAAGAGAGATCTTTCATCAAGAATTCAAGGAATTATTTAATCCCTCATTTTTAAACTTCTGACGAAAGATTATTCACTTTTCCAATAATTCTATTTTTTTTTCCAATTTCCATTGAAAAACCATTCAATTCACTCCACTGAATTGAAGTATTAATTAAACCTGTGATTCATACTGTAAATAAATAATAAACTTACTTAAAATCGATGATAGACTGAGGATGAAGTGATTGTAGAATTGATAATTTTTTTTTCAATTATTAAAATTCAAGTGATCTGTTTTCGCTCGATGCCAGCGAACTCCTCCCGGTAACATTATTATATACATTATCGTGTATATTTGGTATATTACTCTTTAACTTTCAGTTTTTCAATTAAAAAAAAATTAGCTAATGAGTTTATTAATTTGCCTTGGCTATCCTGCTTTCGCTCATTCAACCGAATAATCAAGAATTAAATCGAAAAAAAAGAAACAAAATTGAGTTAAAATTTTAACGAAAAATCCATCGATAGAATCGTTGTTTCTCTTATTTTTCCATTTAATTATCAATTATTTAAACGTTGAAACGTGTTTCAGAGCCATCAGCCAACATGAGCGTGACAGTGCGATTGTTTATCCAAATTAAACGGGCCAGCCGCATTGGATTCAATCGCGCTACGTCGTTAATTGGTGCAGTGCTGTATGATTTCACACAGCGTGTTTGTGAATTTCCTAGGCCGAACATTCCGCTGCTCGTTTGCTGAAATTCAATGATGAAACATCAATTTAATTATTTAGAAAATAGACAAAAAAAATTGTTTTTTATGTTTTGCAATTATTTTTGTGGGCTACAAAAAAGGTCTCTTGGTAAATTTTTGGGAACCTTTTCGTCTCCAAGATATTTTCAACAAACGATAATAATTTAAGAAATACGAAAATTCTTCACACATACTTTTAGAAATATCTTTGGAATAAATGGATTTTGAGAAAATTCAGAAAATACTTTTTTTGTAGAGAATTTGATTCTCTTCAAAAAAGGTTTCTTGATAAATTCTTGTGAACCTCATTGTTTCCGAGATATTTACGAAAAACCACTGAAGCTTCGATGACATTCAGAAAAGTTAAAGAACTTCTCTACACATACTTTCAAAAATATCTTCGGAATGAATAGATTTAAAGGAAATTGACAAGAAACTTCTTTTCTGGACAATTTGATTCTCTATAAAAAAGTTCTCTTGATAAATTCTCGTAAACCTCATCGTTCCCGAGTAATTCCCAAAATACCACAAGTTTCAATGAATCTAAATTTTTTCTTAATCCTCAACAATTAAATGAACAAATTCTTTGAATAAAATGACAATTCTTGAGGGAAAAAAAATCAATGAATAATTATTGACAATAATTGATTACCTGCCAGAAGCACAATTTATTTTCAGCGCATGAATAACTGACCAAAAATTTTCCCTCCGGTGAAAATGCACAAGCTGTTACAGGCACTTGATGAGCTGCGACAGTTTGACATTTAACAGTACCACGTAATTCATAAAGTGCCAATTGTCCACCTTTGCTACCAACACATATTCTCCTTGTTGCCGAACAGTGACTGACCTGAATTGATTTCACATTATTTTCATTTTAATCAATAATTTATTATTAATTCTATCACATGTAGAATTAATTAATCATAGGTTACCTGATTAAATCTGCACACTGCTGGAAATACCTCGTTCAATGGTTTTGTCTTCAAGTGACCTGGATCCAGACAGTGTAGAATTATATCCATCACCTGTAATTTTAAATTCATAGTCATTTAACTTATTAAGAACAGAAAAATCGAATATTTTCCACGATTTTTTTAGACATCTCTTAAATTATTCTTCATTGTGATCTCTACGCTTGTCAAAATTTTTTAAATTATACAAACAATGCTGAAGAAAATAATTCATGTAAATTTTTATTTCTGATTGAAATTAATAATTTAAATGAATGAGCGTTTCATTTTTTAAAAAGCATAATTGGATTATTTTCACAGCTTCTTTTGGAATTATCTCCGAAAGGAGTTGGCTTACAAAAAATCGTCAAGAGACCTTTTTTGTAGAGAATTTCATGATCTACAAAAAAGGTCTCTTGACAAATTCTCCTAAACCCAATACTTTCTGAGATATTTTTAAAAATAAGGAAACTCACCTCAACAAGCAAATCACTCATTTCACTCTGCATCTTATCAATCAGCTGCTCAACAATTCTCAGGATTTCAGGCTTAGCCCTGGCCAATACACTAGCTCCGAGATTGACATTCAGCGTCTGTGCATTTTGCTGAAGTGTATTAAATCTTGCAACTTCCCTGGCCATTGTCGTGATGAAAGCAGCTGGTCTAGCGGTAGCAATTAACGTCAACGCATGTCTCGCAGTTCTGCAGGTATCAGCTGCTGGTGTCAACGGTAATCCATAAGTCATACTCGGTACAAGTTTGTCAGCGTCGCAGCACATCTCCAAAAGTCCCAGCAACACCTTCGAAATAACAATGAAAAAATAATAATTTAGTGGAGAGAAAATTTTCAAAAAATCTAAAAGCCTTTTTTCTAAATGTTTTTTTCATTGTTAAAAATTTTTGTCAAAAATTTCCGTAAAACTCGAAATTTCATAAGCATCGATAGATCATGAAATTTCAATTTTCTTCTAACAATATACATGGTTTTGCAAATATCTTTAAAAGGAGTTTCCTTGGGAAAATTTATTAGACCTTTTTGTAGAGAATTTTAAGGGCTGCAAAAAATATTTCTAGAGAAATTTTCATACACCTCATAATTTCGGAGATATTCACAAATTAACGTACGAATAAAATTTCAAAAATCATAAATGGAAATTTTTATTTCTGCAAACTTGCAAAAATATTTCCGAAATGGGTGAACTTAGAAGAAATTCACAGATTTTTTTATAGCGAATTTTACAGTATACAAAAAAGGTTAAAAAAGGTTTCTTGAAATTTTTTCGTAAACCTCATAATTTCCGAGATATCCAAAAATTAACGTACGAGCAAATCTCCAAAAATGATAAAAGATGGAAAAATTCTTTCTGCAAACTTGTGGAAATATTTCCGAAATGAGTGAACTTTAAAAAAATTCACAAGAGACGTTTCTTGTAGAAAGTTTCACCCGCTACAAAAAAGGTCTCAATAAATTTTCGTAAGACTCGCGATTTCCGAGATCTTCCCGAAACATTTTCCACAAAAATTGTCAAAAAATTTGATTCCCCAAAAATCACAATTAAAACAATAAAAACCTTCGAAACATCGAGATAAGGCTCCCAAACAGTGAATCCCCTTCCAATGAGATCAATAGCAGCTCTCCTCAGTGAAGTATGCATCGGTAATTTCGGTGAGGACGGAGCATGAAGCAGGTGCGTCAGCGCCATACTCGTCAATCTCGCCAAGTTATTATTCCCAATACCAAATCCCTCAACAACAGAGCTCTTCCTCCTCTGCTCATTATCCCTCCTCTGATTAACATTCGCAACATCCTGTCCAAACTCAGCGCCAATAACCCCAAGCAAAACCACCGCTGTCGTCTGTTTCCTCTTCAATTCCGCGACGCTCGAGGGTTTTCTCGCAGCGCTCAATTCTTCCGCAAGTTCCTCCTCCTCCTCATCATCATCAGGTTGCGCTTCAACGGCTGGAACGGGACTTCCAGAAGAAGGTGGCGAGTGATTCTGCTGTTGCTGTTGTGCAATTGGTTCCTGCGTGCTGTACATCGGTAAATACTGCGACCAATTATCAACCAGTGATTTCCTGCCCTTCGGCCCCATTCTCCCAAGTTCAGCAAGAAGAAGTGCCTGTGCGGCTTCTCGAACCTCAAGACACTGATGCTGCCACCTTCTCGCCATCATTTCCACCTGCAGACGTTTGTAAGTTTTCGATCCGCCCATTGCCGATACTTTGTCAGGGAGAAGAACACAGTGAAGAGTCGCTAGAAGACTCCAGCCTTGTTTAATCTGTGCCTGTTGAACCGTGAACATTTCCTCGTTCTCCTCCTCGGCTTTGTTCCAATTAACACCGGCTCTGTTGCCAGGTCTGTGCATTTTCCTGTTGCGCTCTTGCTCCGGCACGAACGTAGCATTGTTCATGGACATCAGCGTGTTTGCGAGGGCAACGACTGCCAGAAGATGATTGCTGGTGAGCGTTGTGGAAAGTTCCCAGTGAGCGCGAGCCGTGAACGCTTTCGTCAAACGATCCTGGTGAACCAGTTCCGCCGGTAAACGCTGTTCCAATTTTGTTGCTGGTTCACTTGGTTCCAGGTGGGTTTGCCATGTTGGTAATAGCAGAGACATGTAGCCACCTTTTGAAAGAACCCCGAAGGAAACTGGCACCATCGGACGGAGAAGACCGAGTTTACCTTCGCAAACTCGATCGAGGTCGGGATCCATTCCCCAAGCGTGGAGGAGACTCAGCAAGAGTTGAGCTATTTCCATGGTTATGTTGGGCTCGGCGAAAGTCCCGTTGCGCTTCAAACTGTTGCGGGAACCGTCGTTGTTCCAACCTTCACCTGAATAAATTATTTGTTAGGTTTTTTTGAGGATTTTGAGGGGAAATTTCGCGCGGGGTGCACTGACGGAATGACAGCGTGCTGTGGACTTTGGGGAATTTTAAGTATTGATGGGGAAACTCCATCAAGCACTGCCAATACTCTCATACAACAGTTAAATGAATGGAATTCAATCCAGCAGCGAAGTTGGTATTTTTGTTTGAAAACGGAAAGAATCGGTTCGCGAATTTTTTTGATTGAGGTTCTAGGGAATATGGTGATCATCCAATGAATGAACGATCAACAACACTTTGTAATTTTTAAATTAGCGAAAATTTGCTGAATACTTAAATTGAAGATTGTAGGAGAAGGTGGGGTAAAATGGACTGCAAAGCAAAGAAAACTCACGAAAAATTATACTTAAATAATTATTTCATTCAAAAAAATCTTTGTTCATTCAAGGGTACTTGTCCATTCATCGGTCGACTCACTCTCATATTATAGTATTCTTCAGTGCGCATTTATCAAAATTTTGAAGCTTCAGAGATATTTTTTAATGCAATTTTTTTTTGAGATTAGGGAATATCTAAAAAAAATCAGGTAATTTAGTTAACTTCGCTATTGCATTGATTTTTCTAAATTAAAAAATATCTATAACTGAAAAAATAACAAAAAAAATGATTAGTTTCAGCTTAATTTCTAATGCAATTTACGAAAACAATAAAATTAATAATACAACGGTTTGGCTACATGGAAACATTGATGAATAAGCTAGAAAAAAATGAAAATATCTAAAAACACATGCGACGATTGAGAGGACGTATTTCTCTCAATCTTGATGGCTGACCTTTACCATCTAATGTTGATAATTTGAGGCCGACATTTTCAGCCTTTGCCTGCAATTTAGTCTGTACATTCTCAGCACCTTCCTTCATTTTTGCCAATATACCTGTTGGAATTTATTAAATTTTATCGACGAAAAAGGAAGAATTAATTTACATAAAACATAGAAAATGTAATAATGAATTTTTTTTCTGAGCTTCATTGAAGGGCTGAGGAAATTTTTCATGAAAAATTGTGATTGAATGGTTGAGAAATATGTCGTCGCCGTAGAATGAAAAGGGCGTGAATGCCATTTTTTTCTTGCTGAATAATAAAAGGGCGTAAGTTAGTATTCTTATGAAAAAAATGAGTGTAGATTCAATTTTCGTAATTTTTAAAAAATGGCACTTACGCCCTTTTGACTCTAGGGCGACGATGTAACAACTGAAAATAATTGAATTAAAGAATTGTGAACTATTTTCAATTACGGAGTGATAAAAATAAATAATACACACGAAAGCGCAATTCAGTAGTGAAAAGTTGAAAGAGTTTTGAAATATTTTTGAATTGAATGGAGACCCAGAAATTTTTATAGAAACTATTTACACGAAAATTTCTCAAAAAATCCCAAATAAACTTCGCGCAATCTCTTCACTACCAAATCTCTCAGAAAAATAAACTGAAATAAAAATGTGTTATCAGCTCAAAAAATGTATTAACAAAAAATATGTTCGCTGAATAATACAAAGCCTGGCAGAATAAAAAAACGCAGGTAAATGAATAAAAAATAAAAAATGAAATTTCAGGAAAGTAAGCTCGAGTGTTAAAAACAAAATAAAATCAAAATAATTCTGAAGAATAAACACAAAAATTTTGAGACATCACGATACCATGTCTGTCTTTCTCCTTGAGTATTCTCTCAACGTCTCCAGCCTTATCCTTCACACGACCGAAAAAGTCTATAAAGGATAATATTAAGCAATTTTTAAGAAATTCATCAATTGTGTGGGTTAATTAGAAACATAATGCAGCGATGATTTTGATTTTCATTCTTAATTTTTTTTGATGCTTTGCTCATTTAGCCCATTTGTTTTTCTTTCATGCAGGCTTACCTGCGATTTTTTTATGGGCATCGGGACTAGCTGATTGCGTTAGTGCCGCAACTTTTTGATATTCAGAGGCTGATATCAAGCCCTGTGCCTCCAGTGATCCAGGTGACATTGAGCCATACTCGTCGCTCAATAATTGTACTGTGTTATAAAATATTATAAACAGAGAATGCGAAATTTACTCTGATAATTATCAAAATAATAAAATTAAATAATTAATCAATTGAAATCATTGAGGCTTATTTTTTGAGAATATCCCGAAAAATAATGGAGATAGCGAAATTTTCGTAGAAGTCTTTCTTGTAGAGCGGAAAAAGACCTACAAAAAAGGTTCCCGCAATAAATTTCGTATCTCCATTTTTTAAGGAAATATTCCAAAAAAAGAAGAATTGCGTTTTTCCATTTTGCGATTAAACTAAAGATTTAATTTTTTTTTTCAATTACCTATCAAAGCTTCAATGTCGAAGAATAGTATGTGACTCTCTGGATCCTTTGGGTTGCTCCTGAATCCCTGAATCATGAGCGGAGCACCTTTTGATTTGATCTGATTGCCGTTGTCATTCCCATGACCTCCATGAAGCTGTTGAAGTTGATGAAGACCGCGTTGAGTGGCATGGCGAATTGCTGAGAGATTCCTGTGCCTCAGGCCCCTGCAAAAATCGATATTAAAGGTTTACAAAAGGGAGGAACCCAGTAAGAAAGGTTTTAATTAATTAAAAAAATGATTTTCATTATTTCGTTAGGAAAATTTACGAAAAGACCTTTTTAAGAAAATAATAAAATTCTGCAAAAAAAGGGAGAATATTAAAAAAAATAACGAACATTGTGCGCGTTTGATATTTTTGATCAACAAAAATTTACTTGAAGAAAATAAAATTCACTCAAGTTTAAATTTCAAATTCGATAAATCATGCAAAGCAATGAATATTAATGTACTTTTTCCATGAGAATAATTTCGTTGTTGAAATTGTCAAAAAAAATTGTCCAATAATCAACCAATGAAATCATTTCCATGCTCATATTAATAATAATTAAAGAAACAATGTTTCTATAATTTTAGATATCAAATTACAGTGTTGTGCTGTTTATTTACGATAATAATTGCATTTGCTAATTTAATTATGAGATAAATGAATTGGAGTCATGGTTTCAATTTGAATGATGGTCAATGATTAATGAGAAATATTGGAGGGAAATAATTTCAAATAATATAAGTACAGGTGGTTAAAAAAAATTTGAGATCACGTATTGAGAATTTTTGAATAACGAAGAAATAAAGAAAAATTGAAACTTAATAACAAATGATTAAAAAATTCAAATAATTATTTGAAAATAAAGAGAGAATTGTCAGTTCGAAAAGAACCAGCGCTTCATCTCTATCAAACGTATATACATGTTGCAACATAATGTTTGTTAACTCTATTTTATCTCTCCAATTCCCAATATTTTCTCTCAAGAAGCTGATAAATTTCGTTAAAAAGAAAAAAAAAAAAAAATTGCAAAAATTAAAAAAAAAACGAAAATTGAACGCATCCAATATTTTCAACCACCGCAAAATGATTTACCTGAAGAAATGAACAGCAGGATTAGCCAGTCCAAGTTCTCCCCCAGCAGCTGATCCCCCTGAAGCAGCAATAGTGTTCTCATCGCAAGCATAAAGCACCTCCTCAGCAATAATTCCATGAAGAACTCTATCCAAGTGCCCCGTTTCCATTTGCCACACATAAACAGCGCCATCCGAGCATCCAATGATCATAAAATCATCGAGCGGCCTCCACTTGATAGTAACAACGGGAAACAAGTGCCTGGACGCCAGCACAACGCATTTGCGTTCAGCCAGTGACAAAAGCGTGACTGAGTGATCAGAAGCAACGCTGCAAACGCACTTTTGAATTCTCGGACTGCAGTTGTCCGGAGGAACCATCAGCTGAGTTATTTCGCCGGCATGCACGCAGAATCTGTGGATCAACGTGCCGGCATAAAGATCCCAAAGGCAAACAGCAAAATCGACTGAACCAGAGACTAAATGCGCTCTGTCGTAACGTTGTGCTGCACTGTGCGGATACAGAAGGCAATTGACGCGACCAGAATGTCCAAGGAGAACCTGATGAGGTGGCCAGTCGTCGTATTGCTGATGATTTCCATGCAGCAATTGCAGCATGACCGTTTGCGTCGCTGGGACGATTATTATGCTGCCGTCTTCACGACCAACCACGAGTCTGCTTTGTTGGGGAAGATAGATGCAGGCGGTTAGCTTTATTCCATGAACGTCACCACTGTCCAATTGATCGAGAATTCCAACTGGCGGAGGCTTCATTGTCTCCCAAGCTATTTCCAAGCTTGTTTTGACGGTTGGGGGGAGTGTCGGCGTTGCTGTTTTGTCGTTTTGAGAAATCTGGAGGAGCTGCTGGGGCGTTATTTCGGGTACTGACCAGAGAATTACAACGCCTTCGCTGTCACCGCGTAATAAATATTTTAGGGTCTTGCTCTGACGCTGAACTGTCACTAGCCGCATCGCTGGAGGACAGGAGAGCGGCTGGAATGTGAAGGAGGGTTTAGTTTATTTTTGCGGGTTTTGAATTGGATGAAATAACCATTGAACATTAAAAATATTTATTTTGCCTCATTCCTCATCTTCTTTTGCTGATATCTTTGGAACGGATGGATTTAGCGGAAATTATGAAGAGACCTTTTTTATAGAAAATTTTATAAACTAAAAAAAAAGTCTCTTAATAAA
>JABSMS010018198.1:0-11693 GCA_018902275.1 Aleiodes sp. PSUC_FEM 10030003
AAATCCAAAAGATTTTCCGATGTGTGCCAATTTCATTATCATCAAAAATGTTTGCGTAATGATAAAAAAATTCGAAGTTTTTTCTACCTTTGATAAATAGTAGTGGGTGAAGAGAGGAACTATGAATAGAATCGTCGCTATCAGAATTATTATTCTTGAGAGCTTGACGTGTGCTATCCAGTGGCAGAATTCTCTGGTTGTTCCCAGTTGATGATATCCAGAACCAGACTCCAACGAGCCGACCATTTTGTTGATTTTTTTAAAATTAACAATCTTGTGTTATTCACTCTCTATTTGACATATTAAAAATTCGGATAGAAACAATAATTGTTTATTTACTGTCACAACAATGAACAGTGAACACTGTGTAAATTTTCTATTTTAAAAAAGTGGTTACAATTGATTAATCATACTGTCAACTGGAGATCACCTCATAATTACTTTCATGAAGTTATGCATTTCGTTTTATCCTTCATTATGCGTAAGTACTGATTTATTTACTATTTTATTATTGAAAAATTCAGATGTAACAGGAGAGTCATTCAGGGTGCGTAGGTTAGACTTTTTCACTGTCGGCACATAGAATTGTGCTAGCACAACTCACCGCAAGATCGCGTTCGCGTTAATTTCGTTTCTTATCCTGAGCGGAAACAGTGTGAAATTTCATGTCGTAGAGAGTAGATGCATGCATTCGGAGCAATTATTATGAATAAAATAATTGAAGGCATGGATGAATAGTTATTCATTTATAAATAATTAGTTTATTTCTGAAATTCGTTGGTTGGGGCAAACAACAGTGGCGCCGTGCTTTCTTGCTCTCACCAACTGTCCAAAAGTACGAGCGCTCTGCCTTTGTGTCTTTGTGTCTCAAAGTTCATCACAAGAGGGCGGACGGATGAGTGTCTGATGGAACGTTGTGTCTAGCGGGAGAGTGTAAACCGTTTTCTGGTCGGTATAAAACGTTCAAAATTGGACGAAATAATCTATTTTCAAAATTTTTCAAAATTTTTCAAAATGGTGATTATTGCCTTTTTCATGATTACTCCAACACAACAAAGATCAGTAAATAACTTAACAAGTTTTTTCAAAATTAATTTTATAACTCATTCCGAGAAAATCAATTTACATTCTTTTTTCATCTCAAAATTATCGTAACACAATGAAATTCATTTGATTCACATTTCAATATTTAGTTTTCATAAAAGTTCATTTTTCTTTCGAAAGTCATGGAAATTATCATTGACCCCTTACTTTCTGGTCCCCATTTCATGTCATTCACGTTAACTAGAAAAGAAATTAATTACTAACAGATCTACTACCACTTCCACTGGGTGATCCTCGAAGTTTATTCAACTCTGGCCTGACACTTGCGCCCTGAGCAACTCCATAATGTTCATAAAGATCTTTTCCGTACGCTGCGCCTTCCATCTTTTCATTGTGTCTTCCATTCTCTTTTTTATTGTAACTAGAAGCAGCTGGTTTTGATGCATGCTGTGTAACTCCCTGGATTGTCTTGAAACTTTGCATGACTAATTGTCCCGCAAATGGTGCCATGAAGAAACTCTGATTATTCTGAGTACTTGTACTCTGAGTATTCGTGTTTCCTCCAGGGTTTCTCTCAATTTGGGGAGAATTTCGAGGACTTGAAACTTGAGTTTTATTCCTCCTCATTGGTGGCAAGGGACTTTGAGGTACATTTTGATGATAGTTGATCACTTCTTTGTCTTGTGAAGTTGGATTTGAGCGATTTATGTCAATTCTTTTTGCTGCTTCTGCTTCAGAATTATTATTAGGAGGAAAGAGGTTGTCGAAGGAGTTGGCGCCACTGTTCGTGCCTCTTGTAGAGGATGAATCAGGGATACGATCGTCTTTGGGAATTATTGCATTCACCGAGGCCGATTTCTCAACTGGTTTACCTGTCATCAAAGGCCCCGATTGTCTCACCGGCTGCAAATCTTCATTCCTGAGTCCTGTAGTCAGCGATGGTAATGAGTAACTTGCATTAATACCGAAACTAGGATCTCCATTTGGAAAACTTGAGAATCTCGCGATTGTCTGCATTTCACTGGCAACTTGAGGGGCAAAGGGAATTTTTCGCTCTAAATTTTTCAACGATGGTCGATGAGTGGATCGATGTTTTCTATGTCTTCTTTCTTCATTCCCATTCTTATCGTGTTTCGATACAATTTTAGCACTTGTTACTGGTCTCTCTGGGCTTGGATTTTTTATAGTTGGTTTTCGTTCAGGAAAATGCCTGCCCTTCATATTTACTTCATTGTCACCATCTGAATTCTCCATTTTTTCCAATTCCTCAAGAATTGAGTCTTCGTCTTCGTTTTCTTCAGCTATGGCACTTGCCTGAATCCATTCACGGATTCTGTCTTTTTTCTTTGATCTGTCTACGGTTGTCTCGATCCCGTAACGAGTTAAGGTGTAGAGGAGTTGATTTTTTTCCTCTAGAGAACTGTGGAAACTGTACATTGAAGGACAGAGTTCATCTCTTTCATCTGCGCCACCTGAAATTTTCGAGATTATGTTAGAATTCATTTTTCTCTTTCACTTCATCATGCTCCAACTGATACATACCATTCAATGCCTTCTCGGCACCCAATTTTCCAAGCCACCTGTCATCAACATATTTATTCACTTCTAGTACACTAACTGGACGTTTCTCCAATTTTGGCTCCAATAGCCTAGAAAACATAGTCTGTGCTCTGGAACTTATAAGCTGAAAGAGTTTTGGCTTCTTTGCAATTTTCAATGTGGCTGAATGCCAATTCAGATATCTTGTGTATCTTCTATCATCGAGGGCTGCTTTTTGCCATGGTAGACATCCAGTGAGACAGACAAATAAAACGATTCCAAACTGCCAAACATCGTGGGCTATTAGTGCTCTGGGCAAATAAAAGAGAAAAGTTTTCAGCAATCGAATTTCTGTTATTTATGGAGTGATAGGCATTGATTTACTCACTTGTAAGTTTCATCCGTATCAACTCGCAGTACTTCCGGTGGTGAATAAGGCAGCCACTCATTGTGTCTCCTGACAATAGTATTAATCCTTCTGGTCTCGCCAAAATCGCAAAGCTTTATTCGTGAAAAATCACTTTTGAACACTAGGACATTATCGAGTTTTATGTCACGATGAACGAGTTCACGGCTATGGATGTGGTGTATTGCAGCTGCCAACTGTCGTGCCACTCGTTTTGCATGAAGCTCACCCAGACCGGTCTCAGAAACATTTGCAGTTAGATCACCTGTTATTGTCAAGTATTTCGGGCATTTTAAAGAATCTCCGGTGCAATTTCAGGAAGAAGACATTTAAAAATTTCAACTCACCCAGCGGTGCATATTCCTGACTGAAAACATAGAAGCCAGCTGTCTCAAAGGCAACATCGTAAGTCGTGATGATATTCCGATGAGCTGACAAATGGAGGCCATAATGGAATTCCCGATAAAAATCAGTGATTGCTGTGTAGGCTTTTGGCAGTGCCTTTAACACCATCTCTGTCTGCGTACTCTTGTGCTCTGTCAGCAGTATTTTTCCAAACCATCCTTCACCAACAATCTGGAGTATGTCAAACTCCTCAGCAAGATTGACCTGGAGACACGATAAATTCATATTAGGTTCAGTGAATATAACAATACTAGCAACATATCTGACTCCGCTGTTTCGTATAAATTTTCAGCATTCCCCCCTTTTCAATTTTCCCACTTTGATCTCTGACTCAAGTAACTGTGTTTCACTACTCCACGAAATCTATTTTTAAGAATTTTTCGAAACTGTTTGAGCATGTGCACTGACTGGACGTTCCTGAGAAAGCCCGCCACGAAAAGTCAAAAAATTTTCACGCTTTTCGTTGATCTAAATTCGTGGATTAACAGACAGTGATATTTTGATTTTCATGTTAACTCAAACCAATTTTATCGTTCTCTCTGTTTACCGAACAAATGATTTTGTTGACTTTCAATAATGCTACCCAGATGTTCCATGCGTGAATATGGAAACTTGGTAAAAGAAGAGGAGAAAAGGAATAACTATCATAAAAGTATTATCTATCAGAATGTTTCATAAGAGTATAATTAGATTGCGTATATTTTACGGTACAACGAGACGATTTAATGCCAGAAATAGGTACCTAGCACCGTTATTCACGTACGTAAATGCTAGCAAGTGTTACTATTTCTGGATATCCCAGATTTTCATTCTTGAATTTAATCTGGAGACACGTTTAAGGGTTATTTGGAATAATGTTATTGGATTACTAGATCAAAGAAATCATGTTTTTATTAATTCATATTTTCGTGTTGTTGACTGAGTTGTGAATAATTTATGTTAGGTATTTCCAAGAAAAAGCAGAGCCAAGATTACGTCTTTAACCGGAAGTGAATTTTTGGTTTACGACCAAAAACCATTGTTGTGAAAATGCATTCGAATACCTTTTCTAATTCAAATTCCCGAACTCTATGAATTGATCCGCCAATGGATTTTTTGGAAAGGCTCATTGTTTCAGTTTTCCTTCCTCGTTATCGTTGCGTTTCCTTGGTTTCACTGTGCTTCACATGCTTTTCTACAATGCTTCATCATCGTCGACTGATGAATGTTGTTTCTTTTGAACTGAGAAAATTGCTAGTTGGCTGTTTGCCAAAGGGCACCGCACTCCAGGATCAAGGAAATTACAACTGCGATGATCGAGTCATCGCCGAGACTTGCGGATAAATGATGTCGCAGTGTCTTTGCCCTCTTTGTGGCTTTGCCCTCTGTTTTATTAGCTCTTCTTTATTTCCTCGATTCTGTGAAAGAAGAAATTTTTCTCTTGAATTCCTAAATTTATAATCGCAATGTTTTTTCATTATTCTCGGATTCTATCATCAATATGCATTGTGAAGCGATCACGGGATAAATAATTCGAACGAATAATTGGCGGAGGATTTTATTTGTGCAGTACTTTTCAATCGGCGTTGAATTTCGCAATTGAAAAACACTGCATTCATTAGAACCAATAGGTGCTTCTCGTTAATCACTGCCAAAGAAATTGCACCATCATCGAGAGTAGAACTTTATTAGAGACTATCACTCATATTAACTATACGAATTCATTTCTCTGTTGCTTTAATTAATCACGATTTTGTGTGCGAAAGAATGTGTACCAGTATACAACTTAGCTAAATTACGTATGTAACAATTGGTGTTTCGCAAGAATTCACGAACTAATGGAAACATACCTGAGACTAAGCCAATCCAAATAATTTTATTTTTCTTTTAGTCAAAAATTCACATAATGCAGTTTACCATCAAATAACTTTATTATTATTATTTCACTATCATTCTCAGAAAAGTTGAGATAATTTAAACAATTGGAGTAAAAAAATGCGTTTCAGCACTGACACCTTTTTTCGTAATTTATTTTCTTTGGTTTTGTTGAAAAGCCTGGAGATTTCGGTTGAAAAAATAAATTCCGAATTCAAAGCAATTCTTTTTCTTTATTTCATTTATGACGTTCATTCAGATAATCGTTGTTTTTTATGATGATAGGGCTTTCGAACGATACTCTTTCTGTTGGTTGCACTATCCGTCTGTCTGCAGTATTTATAAAACACCGACCGGAAAGCAACTGAGCTGATTTTGGCGTCGAGCCGGCTTGCGAACCGTTGAGACAACAGTCATGTCGACCGGGATAGACGAGTATAGTTTTTATTGTATTATATATACAATAGAATCGGGGAAACACGTAATATCATCATATCCGTTTATTGTCATGTTGAGTTTATTCCTCTGAATGTTACAGATACAGTCATTTATAATTAAACATTCTTAAAGATCATTTTCTTCATAATTCTGACAACAAAAACAATCATTAACAGTCGTCAGCTCCTGGTGTAGTAGTTTTCAACGCCAGTTGACGTCTCTCGTATTTTGTTAGTGGTTTGTATTCTGGAGGTGACCATCCCGGAATTGCCACACATTTACCTGATTGACAGTGCTGCAAGAATACATCTCAAAGTAAATATAGCTCCAGATAATTAAGAACGTCCCGAATATTTACACTAATTAAAGAATACGTACGAAACCCACTCCACAAGCACCGCCTTCAACGACAGGGATCCCAGTATTTTGCCATGTCCAGAAAGTCAATAGTCCATCCAAACTGAAAAGTCCTTTGTAAGCACACGTAAGTTCCTTACATGTATCCGCATCCATCTATGAACCAAATGGTAAATTATTTGGGTACAAAGGAGATCAATATAATTTTTGAAATTTCTCAATAACTTACACGCGCGTAACCATAGCCCAATTTTCTACACTGATTATCGGCTTCGCTGACACCTTCTGAAGTAGGTGGTCTGTTCTAAAAATTCATAGTTCTTGGTCATTTTTCTCCTCTTCTATCTCGTTTGGATTTACTTACGCAGTCGTTCGGTTGCACGAGATTAGGCAGAATAAAGAGACAAAATAGAACATAAATAATTTTTCTTGAATTCATTTTCTTCAAAAATAATGAAACGGTATGAACTGAGACTTTAATTGCTAAAAGATGGAAATGATGGGCACTGCTTGGATAATCTCTCTTGAAGAGTTTGTAATTAATAATTCACTGAATATGCAACGTAAATGTGTATGCATCTTATAGAGCACTTTTGGCATATTATCTGAGTCATTATCGATTTATTATTGAAGAACTCTTTGACTGAAGTAATCAATCCACACTTGTGACATAGCATATTATATTTGTACACGTGAGTCCTAATTTTTCGAGTATATGACCCGATTTATTATAGTCCTACTTCAAACTCATCTCGTTTCTTCAAAAGATAATTATCCGCTATCTACCATTCAACATGCGACACATGATCGTATTTTCTAAAGGATGAACGTAGCGATGACAAGTGTCCTGCCAATTCATCATTGGTTCAAACAGTTTTCGCAAAATCCTATCGATCAGATTAAATTTTCGCGCTCTTTATTCAAACTCATTCCAAAAATTTCTCAATCGCAAAAAAAATAGCATCGTAATTATTATCAGTCCTTTACATACTGTTATTCAAAAAATTATTCCAATGGATTGATTTTATTCGGAAAACTAAAGTAAATATAAAACATAAGCACGCGCTCAACCGTTACTCTCGTTA
The DNA here is from genome assembly GCA_018902275.1 of Aleiodes sp. PSUC_FEM 10030003. Taxonomy (NCBI): domain Eukaryota; kingdom Metazoa; phylum Arthropoda; class Insecta; order Hymenoptera; family Braconidae; genus Aleiodes; species Aleiodes sp. PSUC_FEM 10030003. Next base: position 7,129 of record JABSMS010018198.1, read on the forward strand.
ATTCAATAATTGCTGAAGATAATGATGCATCGAAAAAAACATGATAATTGTTGGGTAGAAAATATCATGAATCATTGCTACCATCTCTGTAAGGATCGGTAGGATCATCATTACCTCACTAAAATTAAATTTTTACTCGAATATGGTGTAAATATCAGAGAGAAGAGATCAGAATAAAGCAACTGCATCCATCTACCGGTGCAATGATCAAACTTCTCACGCATGGACCGAGATTCTCTAACAATTCGGAGGCCTCACAATTCACGTATATGCCATCCTCCTCAATCTTCCTCTTCTCCCCCTCCGACACTTGGAAAATACCTGCGCTATCCTCTGTTATTTTGCGCTTGAAAAACACGCCGTTCAACAGGTGGTGGTCAGGCGACCTCGAGGATCGACTGTCGCGCCTTTATGACTGTGAGTTTAACAACAAAATAAATTATTTATATTATTTTTTAAAAAATTTACATTCATCAATCGCTGATACATTTTTTCTTCATTACTATTATTATCATCTCGCAACTAACACTTAACCGAATACGGAATGAAATAGCGTAGATGTTGAATGTATCGCAACATCTCATCGTTGTGGGCGCTGTTCAGAATTTATAATGCATTCCCAATGGCTTGATCATAGTCTTCATTAACATCTCTTAATCAAACTTCAGTAATTCTTGAGAGAAAATTTTCATTTTTGATCAATTAGTTACCAGCACGCTCAATGACTCTTTTTAAAAGGCATCATCGTACTTGCATTCAATTAGTTATGAAAAAAACTAATTTCGATTGGCGTACACGTCATTCAGTTGCTTAGCAGCAGTGTATACCGATCTCGCTCATAAACATTTGGCCTTCATTAATGGTGGGGCGTTCTGAGAGGTGTTGCGAGTGTATTCCTCAGTTTGTTGTATATCTGTCAAACTGCGAGGTTAGGTTTCGCAACAATTTACGTGACGTATATAATTTTTTTTCTCTCTCTCTTTCTCTCCGTCTTGAAAAACAAATATACAACAATTATTAACTCGTCTACCTTATTCGTATTCAGACTTCCAACGTAGTGCACCTCACTGCCATTTATTTCCCATCATGCTAGGTACTTATTCTATTATTATTCATTTATTCACTCTTTATTTTACTTTTATTCATTTTAATATAAGATACAATATTTGATATAGAATTAGACCATTAACTTATTAATTCCATCCAATGTTTCGTGCTCTAATTCATAACTATTTTCATTTTCTCTTAATTTCAATGAATTGTGTTTCAGATATGCTATCATTAGTAGATAATTAGTAGAGGCTTATCGCATCTAAATTATCAGTAACTTAAATTTTTTTCTTAGGCTAAACTGTTTAATGACTGTTGAACAGAAAGGAGATTGCAGTTTAATCGTTGATAATGAGACTGATCGAGTCATTATTTTGAAAGAAATCACCGAATAAATAAATATATTTTTTGTATACAAAAATGGAACGTGCTCATGGTATGACTTATAGTGGTGGAGAGGAGCATCTCCACGACTATTGGGAAGCATATCAGAAAATGATGGAGGAAACTAAAATGTTAGATGATTACTTGGACGAGGAGTGCAGTCCACGGAGTTATGACGGTATGAATTACATTAGAATAATGATCGTAGATAAATTTTTAATATGGGAATTTTTTTTCTTTCATAGAGGGGGAAGAGGAAGCAGAATGGCTTCGTGCAGCGGGCTTAGGTGAATTAACTGAGCCCTGGAAGGCAGGTAGAGAAATTCAGCCCGAGGAATTAGGTGCTGCTTTGCGCCCTCTGTCTCGTGCACAAGCTGAGGCAGTTAAACGTAGAGTAAGATCATTAAATCACACGGTGAAACAACGATTCAATCAACGTACTAAGGCGAGGAAACCTGATATTCGTGATGTCTTCAAAGACATTGAAGTAAGATTAAATAATTAAATACAATTAGAAATACATTGATACGTCATGCTCAAGGACATAATCTTGCAGGTGTCAAGCACTGGTACAAGATCACGCAGTGCAACACCTGACTCGTTAGACTCTATGACAGGTGAGACACAAGATACAACATCAACTCCATCACCGCCAACAGTCAGTTCCACAGAATCCCATAATTCCAGCATAAATGTACCAAGTTTTGTTTCTATATTTCATAAAAATCCACAAGTAGAAAAAGAAACAGTTAGAAGATTACCCAGTGCACCAAGTACAGTACAAAATCAGGTGCCAATTGTTGTACCAACACCAATACCAATGCAAGAAATATTTCGAAGAGCTGGACATCATTGGTCACACAGAGGTGATATTGCTTGTGATTCCGAAGGCATTCAACTAACTGCTTATCAGAGATTGGGAACTATTCATGTTACAAGACCAGCTACACAGAGAAGAAGTGGTAGTGATCCAAGTGAAGTGGCGAGTACCGAGGATTTGGATGTCAAGTCTTCTGGTAAAATAACTGGTTCTAAAGATTCAACGCTCAGAAGAAGTAGTGGTAGTCATGCTACTGTTACACGTAGTCATAGTAGTTTGTATGGTTTAAACAGGCCCGGTGATAATTTGATAACACGTCCATTGAGTCGTACATCATCTCATGGACACTTGAGTTTTGAACAAATGTGTAGGGCTAATGAAACTACCAATGAAGATTGGAATGAAGTGGTAGATGTTAAGGATGATGATGAACGTCAGGGTGTTGAAATGATGTCACAGAGAGATATTACGAGGCTTCAACCACTCTTGTGGCTCGAATTAACTGCCGTCTTTGACAAGTACAATGTTCCTCTCACTAAACGCAAACCAAATAAGCGCAGGAGGAAAGGTAAGCATTTACGTATTTTATGATGCATCATTTCAATGGTTTTCATTAGTCAATTCCTAGTAACAATTGCTTATTCTTAATCCTTAGCTGGAAATTTGTTTGGTGTTTCACTGTCAACGTTGCTTCTTCGTGACAGTCAGTTGACTAACGAAGAAAACAACATTCCACTTGTATTTCAAAAATTATTGAATGAATTAACGAGGCGTGGAGTGAAGGAGGAGGGAATCCTGCGAGTAGGTGGACACAAACAGAAAGTGGAATTACTTTGTACTGAGTTAGAGACAGACTTTTATAGTAAACCTAAAGAAATTGATAGATTATTCCAACGTACTCCCTGTCATGATTTGTCAGCTGTGCTGAAGAAATTATTGAGGGATTTACCGCAACCTCTTCTGACAGTTGAGCTTATTGATGCATTTTATCAGAGTCACGGTAGGTATCACCAAATTCATGAACAAATATACTTGAAATTTATGTGTTCATTTGATCATGATGATTATTGTTCCAGGTGTTAAAAATCCAAATGAATTATCATACGCATTGAATCTCCTGGTGCTACTTTTGCCAATGGAACACCGATGTACCCTCAAAGCGCTATTAATATTCTTCAAATTAGTCATTGAAAATCAGAACTCAAACAAAATGTCAATTCACAATGTAGCAATGATTGTTGCACCCTCGTTATTTCCTCCGAGATACATTTATCCACGTGATCGGACTGATTTGAGTGCTCAGGTAAATATGGCAGCTGTTTGTTGTCAAGTGACAGAGGCACTGCTCATTAATATGGACAAATTGTGGGATGTACCAAGTAATTTAATTGGCCAGTTACGCAGACAGTATGAAGAAGAGAGATATCGAAAGTACAAGAAAAAATGATACAACGATTTTTTTTCTACAAATAATACATTTTTGGTGCCTTTTCTGCCAGTTGCAGAATATGCAGAGTATTGTAAGAGTTTATAATCCTTTATTACTTTATTATTTAAGTAGAGTAGAATCGTTAATTTTTCTATGAAATTCTCGCTGAGACCATTGGGAATTTGAAATTTCTAGTGGAGTTATATATTTGATATGAGAGAAGTTTACTTTTTTTTATAATGTTGTGCAATAACATATCAAAGTCTTCAATTTTTAGTGGGCGCTATGTGTCCGTTGAAGATTAAGTCGTGTATTTATGTGACAATATTCAAAACAAGTAATCACATTTTTTTAACATGCACAAAAAGATTGCCGACCTTACATTTTTCAGTGTACATCTTGAAGATGTGTGTGAAAAAACTGAGGAATATGTCCAGCGGTATTTTGAATCGTATTCTAATTTATTATTTCCAAATATCATGTTCTTTCTTCTGAAATAGGAAGTAAGTTTCGAAGCGTTGTATTTTCAACAATTTATTATTTCTTTTTTCTAACCACACAAACCTCGACGTGTCATTATTTTCAAGGTGTTTTATTGTTTAATAATTGTCAATTGACACGCCATACTACTCTAAGATAATTGTATATAGCTCCGTACTTTGTTACGTTAATAAAGTGCCAAAGAAAAACAAATCATTGGTAATAATCAACGGAGTCATTGTTTCCATTTGGATCCAAGGTGGGCTGATAGGGTGATGCTGATGATCTGCTATTCTGAATCAGTGAAGAGCTTATATTTTCTGGTTGTCTAGTAATTTCAGTTGCAATCTTTTCATTCTCTATTCCTTGTCCATTTAGTTCAGTTGCTTGAACTTGCAAATC
>JABSMS010018209.1:0-11692 GCA_018902275.1 Aleiodes sp. PSUC_FEM 10030003
TTGAATTTAGATTGTTTGTTTCGTTTGTTGGTTTATTTATTTTTTTTTCAGGCGTGCTTAATTGTCAGGTTTACCGTTAGACCTGAGAATTACGTCACAATATAAATGCGTACATATATTTTTTTAAGCTGTATTTTTTGATCACAAACATTGTGCATAGATACGCTTTAAGATAATTACCTTATATGGCCCACCACGTGTGAACTTTGAAGTCATTTAATTAACAAATAATTTCAATCAATATATAAAAATAATTTTCATCTTCGATACCGATAATACTGTGAATATGAGAGCCTTTTACCTCGAATGATTGCAAAGTATTTGTTGACTGAATCAAATTACAATTTTCATTTGAGGTTTTGTCTGAGTTGCACAGTGTTTCCATCAGACTAACAAGGGCATGCTGTCGTTCGATATTTTTCCTAGTAACTAAGAAGAAGACATCACCAAATGAAAAATCATAACGATGATAAATGAAATTGAAAAAAAAACGATAAAAGAAAAGAAACGACTAACTTCCTCCAGGGAACAGAGAACACAAATGGTTGATCTGAGCCGTCGGATCATCATCTCTTTCCTTTTTTCGTGGGCTTGATTTCTGACTGTCGATTGAATCGTTTTCATCGTGATATTTAGCACTCAGTCTAGGACTGCGACGTAGTGGAGGCAATTTTGCTTCGGTATCTTTAGGTATTCTTGTGCTGTCCAAAGCAATCTTGACCATGGATTCTTGTTCAAGTATCTCTCTTCCAATTTTCTTTCCATTTTCTTTTCTCATTTTCTTATTCAGATTTTTAGATTTGTCAATTTTTCTTTTTTCTTCAAGAATTTTCTCGGTAACGATTGTTGTGTTCGAATCCTCAATTTTTCCATTGGTACCAACTTTGAGCTCGTCCAAGGCCTGCTTGTCTCCTGAACTAATTCCCGAGAGTGAGGACTCGATGTTGTTATTTTCTTTGTTTGATTGGCTGATCATATTCACTCACTACTGATTGCCACAACTTTTGCCTTTGCTTTGCTGGTTCGTCCAGTTTGGAAATCTTCCCAATTGAGCCAAACTAACGCATCTTTTCTCCTTCCTACTAGGGGAATGCTATTGATTTCCACAACATCGCTTAATTTGCCTTTCATCCAAAATATCAAAGCATACTCCTGTTGCTGACTTATATTAGGAAAAGTAACCTTGAAGTAAGTCCAAAAGAAATCCCCATTAGAAATTGATCATTTTTTTTACCAAAGAAATTCATAAATTTTTCATATGAATACACTTTCATAATTGGGAATTCTTAAGAAATTCCGGACAAAAATATTAATGATCTACACAATAGATAAAGAAAAACGATCAATCCATAAAAATACATATTTTGAATAAATAATGTTCAGACTGACCTTTATTTTCTGACAAATTGTGTGATTTTCAAGTGCGTGTTTATAATGGCACCGGCCGGTCTGTGCTTGAATTGAAGGTCAAATGCTCGTTCGGCTCGTTGTAGCATGATACTCATGTTTAGAAGTTGAAGTCACATTTCACAGGTTAAAGACCTCACTTCTTCTATTGTTAACATCTACACTAAAATCTGTGACGTAGAATTGTATCACGAACGAGGAAACGAAGTATTATTGCGTCACTCTCCAGAAACACAAATTCGCCTCGTAGAGGCACAAACGAAGCAAAAGAAAAAAACACTGCCAATCAGCGTCCAGATCGAAGTATTTTTTCGATAAATGCAATTTGATCAACAATACCCAAAGATAATAATTATTTTTATCACATAATTTCAATTATGTCGATGTAAGTACACTGTATAGCGGTAGCATGGCATCGGAAGCACCAACGTCGATGGCCTCGCACTTGCATACACGTTAAGAAGTGAAGAGCTGAAGAAAGGGCACCAACGCCGTGCGTCCTTCCTTTGGCGCTACTGTAGTACTAATAAAAGAGTCGATATCGGCTTTCTTCGGCTCCCATGCCCTATCATGTAAATTTCGGTTTCGACACACTTCGGATGTCGACTCTTTCGTTAGTACAATAGAATCGTGAGCCTGTCGTGCATTATTGTCGAACTGGCCAAAGAGTGCACGTTTGAAAATTTCTATAAGATAATCGTTATAGAAATTATTTCATAAAAGATTGGAAACATTCTCATGAGAAATTGGGAAATTCTTATAAGAATCGTTCCAATCTTCTATGAAAAGTTTCCTATAACGATTTTTTTATAAGATTTTGGTAGAAATTTTCATATGTGTGATCTTTGGAAATATTCGACTCCTATGCCATATCACATGAATTTCAGCTGAAACATAGTTTCAACTGAAACATACCGTTGCCATTAATCAAGGAAAATTATTTCACAACAATTAATTCTAAATCTGGGATTAATTAATTTTCAATCAGGAATTTACCGAAAATCATTTTGGGATTTGTCGCGACGAAGGCAGAAGAGTAATCTTAGGAATGCAGAAGAAAATGCACGTTTACGTGAAGAGTTTGATGAACCTAACCTCATGGACGAAGTGGTAGACAGGTAATTAATAAAAACAAAAAATTTCTTGTTTGAATTAAAAAAAACGTATTTTTTAATTTTTTTTCCATCTATTCTTATTTTTTTTTGACTTGCATCAAGATTGTTCACAAAGAAAAAATTAATATGAACATTCATTCCTTCATCACTTCCGTAATGAAGAAGAAAAAAGGAAAAATATTTCTGCATCGTGAAAGAACGAAATCACTTCTCTAAAATGAATTGAAAAAAGAAAACTTGCTGCAAATTACTTTACCGGACTATTATTTACAGGTCAAATGAGTCTGGTGATTCAAACCGTCATGATGAAAATAATTCAGAGCATGAACGATCAAATGGTGAACTGGAGTCACAAGATGAACAACTAATGAAATATCTCTCCGATGACCAGAGATGTAGCCTGGGGAGTTCCTTTTGCGAACATCGAGATGATGATTCTGATGTTGCTCGAAATCACTTCTTCGATACAATCGATGAGAGTGATCAAGATTCATATGAAGATCCAATTGAATACTCAGATGAAGATTCAATTGAATACTCAGATTCAAGCGAAGATGAAGAAGATTTAAGGAATCGGAACGCACCACAAAACGACCCAGAAGAAGATCCCCCAGTGTACTTCAGATGTCTTCTAAGTGTTCGTCAGATTATGCTAGTCATTTTGACAATTTTTCTGCTGCACAATGTCACTCAAACATGCTTGGCTGATATAATCGAAGTCATCAATATGCACTGTGTTAATGAAGATTTACAGAACAGCTTATACAAATTCAGAAAATACTTTCAGTTAGAAGATTTATCAGGATATACGAAACATTATTATTGCTCTGAGTGTTCGCATGAACTTGAGAAAAAGAATGAAACTTGTCCACAGTGTAAAGAAAGAAAAGGAGTTTCATATTTTCTTGAGCTCCCATTTTTAGATCAACTCAAAGATATGTATAAACGTGATGGCTTCCATGAAAGTCTGCAATATAGATTCCATCGGAGAGTTTTCCCTGGTCATATTGAAGATGTTTATGACGGTGTGCTCTACCAAAAGTTGATTAATCAAGGATTTTTCTCCAAGGCTGATAATATTTCTCTGAGTTGGTACACAGATGGAATCCCAGTGTTTAAATTTTCAAAAGTGGGAATGTGGCCTTTATATTTATCTATAAATGAATTACCATTTGAGAGTCGGTGTGAAGGAGAAAATATTCTGCTAGCAGGGGTGTGGTTTGGTACCAAAAAACCTGTTGCAAATAATTTCTTACGAAAATTTCATACACAATTCCAGCAACTTCCTGCTGGAATTAACGTAGATATTCCTGGAGGGAATAGAATCATTCAAGGTCTATTATTATTTGGTACCTGTGATCTCCCAGCGAAAAGTGAATTCCTCAATTTAATTCAATACAATGGAGCTTATGGCTGTCCCATGAGTGTGAGTTGCCTAGCGAGACATTTAACTTGGGTTCTGGAAGTTATACACATGTATATCGTTACACAACGAATTCATCAGATAGAACTTCTGACAGCACTGAATGTCATAGGAAAGAAGCTTTACACAAAGGAGTACCAGTCACGGGCGTGAAAGGGCCATGTACTCTTTCAAAGTACATGCCAGATTTTATCAATGGCATTGGTATTGATAGAACGCATGGTTTCGGTTGAGGAGTTGTTAAGAAATTGCTCACTCTCGGCGGCCATGTTTCTCAAATTGAGAGAATTACAGCAAATGGATTGTTATTGAATATTATTTTTGAAAAAACTATCTAGAAAATCATTTTTTTCCACTTCCATCATGGTAACTGAGACATCTTTCGTTCTGATAAAAGATTGTTCTCAGCATCTGAACAGACTCAATTACGAGTAAACTATCGATTTCCGGTGGATTTTCATGTATTGTTCATTCATTCCTAACAATTTAAGGGAACTTCAATTTTTTATATCTTGCAAACTACACTGGTCAAAAAAAGTGAAGAACCAGAAAAATTTTCCATTTATTTCACCAATTTTTGGAAGGATGTAACTTCGTTGAAAAATGATTGGATTGCAAAAATTAAAAAAGCATTTCGAAGTCCGAAGTGCCTAATTTTGAAATCTTGCGATGAAAATTTTTTCAGAGCATCACCCATGATTTAAGAAAGAGTAAAACACGGAAGAGAACAAAAAACAAAATTTATCAATTTTTCAAAATGGTCTACGGGCTCAAAGAATTGTTTTTCGCCTCAACCAATCCAAAGATCATTCAACCCAACTCTATAGCTTCAATTTGATTTTTTTCTAATCTTCTGTACGACCATTTGTCGCTGAGATATCAATTGTTGAATGAGAAATCATCTCTTCAACTTCAATCATCGATATCTCGTGAACTACTGATCGGACAGCTAGCGGATGGTAGTTTTGTCAACCTGGATCAATCCTCCATAAGTGTCTTTGAGAGTCTGTTTGTTTTTATTTTTTTTTACTCTTAATATTGGTTTTAAAGATTACGGAAAAGTGGCGTTTTTGGATTTTTTTGTAGATCTACCTGAACTTTGCAATTATTTGAGAAAATGCTAATGTCTTTAGGTTTTTCCTCAGCTCAATATATGCTCAAACACCCTGAAAATTTTCAAATCAATCGGTTCAGCCGTTTTTTTCACCCGAACAGCCGAAGTTGTAGCGGAAATTAAAGGAACACTGTTATCGTTCCTTAAACACTAATTGATGAAGGTTCGTTTTTCTCCAGATAATTGCCGCCTTGGCATCATCAAAACAATTTTTCCCTGCTCATCGAAGATGGTAGGCTTGAAGAAGAAATTTTTTTTAAAGAAAGTCGGTGACCTGACTGTTCCGAAAAGTATCACAAATCGTAACTTTCAAATACGTAAAAATTCCGTACGGGAAACAACTCGGGGTATACGATTTTTTCTGAAATGCAAATACAGGAATTATGCTTTATGAATACGTTAAACGAAAAGAGTGAATTGATTATTGGTTCCGAAAAAAATCTGTTCATATCAGTTTTTCTTCAGATTTAATGCGCTGTTGGTACGAAATTGTAAGAGAAAGAGAAACGAAACTTCATCAATTAGTGTGTAAGGAACAATAATAGTGTTCCTTTAATTTTCGCTACCACTTCGGCTGTTCGGGCAGAAAGAACAGTTGAACCAATTGATTTAAAAATTTCCAGGGTGCTTGAGCATACATTGGGCTTAGGAGAAACCTAGAGCCATTAGCATTTTTTTGAATAATTGCAAAGTTCAGGTAGATTTACAAAAAGAATCCAAACAACGCCATTTTCCCGTAATTTTTGAAACCGATATTGAAAGTAAAAAAAAAATATTAAACTAGAGGGGCGTAGTCACTCGCGAATTGAGGTGTATTAGTAGCTTTGCATCTGAATAGGTGTGAGTCTTTGAGACCACACCAAGAGCTTTCCGTTGTTTTATTAAACAAATACAAAACGATTGAGCCGATTTTCACCAAAATCTAATCAGCATCAATCCACATCAAGACACTTCGATTGCAGCATTGATCATTTCAATTGCATTATTGGTCAATGAGAAACTGTAAACGAAAAAATTTGTCACATCCATACACACACCCACCACACATACAGACATGGTCTTGAAAATTGTCAAAACATGTTGTAGACGATTCAAAATGCGAAGATCTTTGAAAAAATGGAATTTCATTTTCGGGGTCAATACAATAACTTCCCTGACGGAGAGCTAAAAAATGAGAATTATAGAGGATTGATTTAAGTTGACAAAAACCCACCATCCGCTCGCTGTAGGATCAGTAGTTCACAAGATATCGATAATTAAAGTTAAAAAGGTGATTTTGCATTCAACAATCTATATCTCAGCGATAAATGGTCGCACAGAAGATGTAAGAGAATCAAATTGAAGCTAAAGAGTTGGGTTGGACGGTTCTTGGATTGGTTGAGTCGAAAAAAATTTCTTTGAGCGGGTAGACCATTTTGAAAAATTGATTTTTTCCCCCGTGTCATTCCCTTTTTTCCCATCATGTGTGCTGGTCTGAAAAAATTTTCATGGCAAGATTCCAAAACTAGGCACTTCGAGCTTCGAAATTACAGCCTCCCAAAAATCGGTGGAAAAAATAGACAAATTTTCTGTTCCTTTAATTTTTTTGGATAGTGTATTTTGCAGAAAATTTTGAAAAAATTCACATAGATGGAGAAACATAGAATCTTCCGAAAAAAAACTACAATAAATAGGACCTTAGCAGATGATACCATGTCTTCGATGATTCGCAGTAATTTTCCTCGAGTGGTTCATTTTCCCCATCAATTCTTTGATCATCAAATTGTTAACAATGTAACGAATTTCCTTCGTTACGGCTATCGCGACGGCTAACGCCACCTTCGGGTGAGCTATCCGAGTACAAGTACATGAAAATTCGCACTCAGAAAGCAACTACCGTGGTGCCCTCTGAGCGAGGCGACACCTCAACAGGATAACTGAGAATCCTCAGCCAGTAACAGCCTGGCTAAGTTATACGCAGTTGGGGATTGGCAGAAGTTCAGGAATATGTCCAGGGGAAGCTAAAGGCCTGGCAGTGATGTGAAAGGAAAAATCACGCAGGTGGGGCGTTCTGGCGGTGGTGGGAGAGTAAGAACCCCACAGGCGTGCTGAAGCGACCTCTGGACTCGGAGAAGCGACTCCAGCAGATATAAATAGTCCAGGAGACTGATATGAAATCTGTCTGCCTTCGGTGGCGGATTCACGAAGATCTGCTCGACTGAGGAGTCGACCAGATGTGCTCTCGACTGCTTTTGCAGTGCCTTATCGACGATACGGTCGTTTCGAAGGAGAGGCCGTACGACTATCGAATAGCCCGTAGAGAAAGCTACGTGGCAGTGTATCGTGGAGAGTCCAATATTCTCTGGGTGGGAAGAGACCAGAGGAATATGGCGGAGACTCGTCCAGTGCTCTCGCGGAATCCTAGATTCCGATTACTCTCGTTAGAGGGCCTGCCTTAAGGATTGCGACCCCTCTACCATACCAGCACACTGAGCTACCGGATACGAACGCCCGTGCCGTTCATATAGGGTTGGTAATGAGCCCTGGAAAATTACCAAAGATGGTTCAGCAGGTTGTCCCGAAACCGCCTTAAGAGGTTTACGTGGTGAGCCCAAGGAAAACCAGCCCCTGGGGAGTTTGTTGGTTCACTCCGATTTAAACCAACTGGCGCCTGACAGTCCCTTGGAGGGAAAACTAGCGAGCCTGGATTGGTTGTCAAACAGGTGACAAAGCAATCCACGGCGACGAAATCGTTACAACAAAATAATTATTATATAATTATGTTTCTCAAATATTTCAATTTTTCAATTCAGGAAATTTGCAACGAAATTCTTATAATCACTCAACCATAATTCTAAATTATCAGCAATATTATTTGAAATCATAATTTGCTGAATGTGAAAATTGAAAAAAAGATCGTCAGGAATTTTTCTGATGAAGTTTTTTTATCACAAGAGTTTTATTGTCAACATTTTTTAATCGGATTTTTCCTGTAGAAAAATGAACGATTGAACGAAATTACCAAGTGAAGATCCATCGTAATTACATGAAGCGCCTTGTCCCAAGATCACCATGTATGGTACCCGCTCTAGTACTCTCAGCGCCACAAAGTTGAAAGTAAATAACTAAAAAATCTATTTACTTCCCCATCTAGTACTATACGCCGTGCTTCTGTTCGTGTCAAGGCCACTCAATACGAGAACTTGTTTGATTTATTTGCTTAACGATTGTATTGTGACGGTTTCATGAGGTTTTTCCATGAAATAAAAAGATTGGAAGTGTTTTGTCTCAATTCTTTGGTTCTGAGTTAATAAGCTTCTAAGGTTGATGCTATACAAATCGAAGGATTTACGTGAAAAAAAAGAAAGAATTAAGTTCGGTTGAATTTTTCTCGGGCCTGAACTCTTTACATGAGCTGGAATCTTCATTTCTAATTCTTCACTGGACTTCGATATATTGTTGATATCGATGGCGGCTGAAGTTTGGATTCGCTCTCCTGACGTGAGCATAAGGAGTGTGGTGACTTTTCCTGAGAGTTTTTGAAGGTCGATTTGTTCATATGGATACAATGTTAAGATTAGATCTAATACTATTTTCGCGTCCCAGGTAATATCGTATTTCGGGCGAGGAGGGCGAGATCTCGCTACTCCTTTACAGAAACGTTTAGCGTTCGGGTCTTCGCCTCATCCATTATCCATTAACAGTGCTAGGACCGATCGTATTGAGTTGATGGTGCTATCAGATGCCCCCTTTTCCACTTCGCTAGTCAGAAAAATTAGAATATCAGGAACTTGGGCTTCGAAGACGGATGTCTCTGTACGGTGACAAAAGTTCCACTATCTCTTGGAGGCAGTATCATATTGGCGTATGAAAGGGTCCGCTAGTGGAGCCATTGATATTTTGATGATATCTGGAGTCAAGCCTCTCAGGGCTAGCGCTTGCTAGATAACATTCCTCTCACCAGGGAAAACTGTCGCTGTAGTGGATGAGGTTCTCTGTTGGAACAAGAGAGAAGATTGCGTTTTGGTTTAAAGATAATGGGAGGTGAAGTGGACATTGCTTTGTACCACGGGAGCACGCTTGTGAAGGCCAATGGGGAATTACAAGTATACTAGTGGCTTGGTCATTCTAAATCTTTTTAAGTACTTTTGATATGATGGCGAAAGGAGGAAAAATATAAAAATAAGATTCTCCCCAATTTATCATGAAGGCGTCGATTGCAATCGAACCTGGATCTTTCCTTCACGACACACATTTTCCACACTTGTGGTTTGTCCGACTAACGGAGAAACCGATTTGGGGCATTCCAAAGGGCTGGCACAACTGATCAAAGGCTACTTGGGCTAAGCTACATTCTGTCCGGTTCCAACCTTCTCGATTCTGCATCACCGACCATATTACTTTGGAGTGGTATATATGATACAAAGATGGTTAAAGTTCGTGCCTCGCACCACTTCCAAATATCCTTTGTGATTTCGTTGAGGTTTTCAAATTGGACTCCACCTCGCCGATTGAAATATGCGATAAACGTCGTGTTATCAATGAGCGAATGGAGGTCACAATCTCGTAAATTCGCTGCGAAGCACTCCAAAAAGCTGCCAAGGGTTCTAAAAAATTTATATGCTTCGTCCGTTCTTCACTATTGCAAGACCCATGCGTTTTTGCTTCCGAATGGAAGCTGTGTAAACGTGACCTTTTTTAAATTTGAGTTTTCATCGGGAAATGACTAAGAATCTTCCAAAACGTCGAGAAATCCCCTTTTTTAAAAACGTGTGTGTGCGTTTGTGCGTGCGTGTGTGTGTGTGTGTGTGTGCGTATGCGCGTGTGTGTGCGTGTGTGTGTGTGCGCTAAATATTCTCTGCGAAATCTGGGCAGGATCGGTGTCATAGTTCCTGAGAAAAGAGCAATTTACGAAAAATCGTTCTTTCGAGATATCTCAGCGAACAATTGACCAATTGCGCCCAGATTGAGCCATGATGTTCATCTCGATACGACTCATATTTTACTCTCGGGGTAAAATTTGCTCCAATTTTCCATTTAATCGTTATTTTAATTCCTATAATTTTTCTTCAAGAAGCTTGTCATCACGATCCCTCAATGAATTTTGCAGCTAAAGACTTTAAATTTCGTGAGTTCGTAGGTTTCATGAATACAACGTTTCGTATTAAAACTGGGCAAAATCGGTCGGCTAGTTCTCGAGATATTCTAAAAAATCTATTTTTGCTGGAATGTTCATATCTCAAAAACTACTGCGCCGATTTCCATCAAGTCTTGCTCAAAAAACGTATCGCAGCGAGACTGGAAGGTTGTCAAAATTTGAATTTTTTAGCTTCAATGGTTCTCATTCGAGATTTGGAAAATTACTTTGTCTGGAAAAGTCATAATTTTGAATTTTTCTCCATTTTTTCCTGAGAACACATATATTTTTTATTTCACCATCTGAAAGATCATCCTTCTTTGCCTAAAACTAGACTAGTTTCATTTACAATAATATACATTCTTGATCCTCTGGTGAAGCTAATATTCCTGGCCCTGGAGAGATAGTAAATTTTTCATTACGGCATTTACATGTGAAATATGGAAGCCTGATGGCATTAGGACAATTAAGAATATTTTCAATTCACGTACATACAAAATTATCGAGTTCCAGAGCTACTTTTTCGATTAGAACTGCACTAGTGTGATACTAAAACGAAGATTGGAACCTCGGGCAATGAGACCATCACAACGACTTTCGTATTAATCAAAATTCGAAATGATCACAGTATCATTAAAATGTTTATGGCTATTCTTCCCTTTGTTTCCATATTGCAGTGCTAGAATTTTCTAAAATCGATACTAACCATAGAAAGAGAAGGCGTTAGTGCTATTTTTCAAAGGATTCCAGGAATTTATTTCTACCGTAGGTTCATCAATTATTAATGGATTATTGGCTTTTGTTATCCGAAAGAATAAAAAGGTGCAATCCATTCGGAAGCATTCTACCAATCGTATTGGCAGAATATTAGATGTCGCACTGGGAAGAGGGTTTCCAAATTACGCACAAGTAGTTGAGTTCCTGCTTGTTTCGTTCCCACAGCAAGCATCCCAGCCTGACAACGAGGCATCTGAGAAAATCTCTAACTTATATCTCAGGCTTCGGATTAGCGCATAGACTTTAGGAATGTTACCCCTTCACGACTCTAGGTCCTTAGATACTTGGGAAGATAGTACCATATATTTTCCGTGATTATTATGGGCTTTCAAAGCGAGGAACTTCTCTCGTTCTACGTTCTTCATGTAAACCCGACAGTATTTAGTTGCGGGACATGGCAAACCGAGAGTGCCATGGAGACAGGCAAAGTCACGAATTTTAGATCGATCACCTACATGGAATTTCCTCAATGAGTCAAGAGTTTTCATTCTTTTCTCCACTGGTAACTAGATTTTTATTTCCATCGAATTCATAATGAAACCAAGGAATTTCTGCTTCTGTGAAAGGAGTCAGTAGACTCTTTTCCTTGTTGAGAACAAACCCAAGCTTCTCGAGTAGTAGGGTTGTTTGTTGTACATTAGATTTGTTGCTTATATGTATCAAATGTTCGGGGAATTAAATCAATCAAAATGACCCAGCAATACTCGATGATTGTTATTTATTAATCAGATTAATTTCTT
>JABSMS010018220.1:0-11692 GCA_018902275.1 Aleiodes sp. PSUC_FEM 10030003
ATTCAGTCATTTGTAGATAACTGAATTGTCACTACCAAATACCGAATCTCTGAAATGTTTTAAAAGTGTCTTAATGTCAAACATTAATTTTTGCAGTGTAAAAACAGTGCACTAACCGAAAGGCCTCTCAAATCGAATTATTTGAGCATAAATCTGATGCACCCGGCAACCAAAAAATTACTCGCTCAATCAAACCGATTTCCTCATCACCTCCGGATAATATAACCAAAAGTAATGCCCCCGCAAGGCGTGCCGGCACGTGCTTCTATCCCACCCGAAAATCGTTCTCTCTTGATTTTGGCTTCTCCCCCTTCTGCCCTAATAATTGTACAACAGGCTTGTTCGACACGTCGTGGTATGATCTGTGAACGGGAAGATACGACATTTAGATATACAAAAGTCGTTTGGTCACGTGTCTCACTTGTTTTGAATTTTGTTTTCATTCAGATTAAGTTCGACTGTGTTTATCTGGTTTTTTAATGTCATGTATACACGTGACCACCAGTTTTTTGTAATTTATTCTTAAAATTTATCTGCAATCTCAATCAAAAAAAATTATAACAATCTCAATAAGAGGGCGATATTCTAGCTCCAAAAAAAAGAAAAAGTTTTCAGTTCAAGCCAAATTTCAAATTCTATTGAACGCAATTCTAGATTTTTTTCCGAACTTCTTTCCTCTGGAAATTTGTAATTTTTTTAGAAGATTAAAGGGAAAAATTCAAAAATAATGAAAAATTGGTATAATAGCTCGATTTTAGACTGAATACAATAATTTAAGCTTCAATCGCTCCTGAAAACTTATTTTTAAATGTAGACATTCTATTTCTAGAATTTACTACTTATAGAAATTGATTAAAAATATAAATTTTGATATTTTCTTGTTCCCTTCCAACGAAAATAGCGATGACGTACATTGACGCCTAGTAACATTCTAAACGCATCGAAATGCTTGGACGTTTTCGGCGCCAAAAACGACTAAAACGGAAATAATTCACTTTTTCGGCGTGGAAAATTAAAACATTAATTGACGCGAAAAATACGTTAATTTCCCTTTAAAATTTAAACTTACAAAAAGCATTAGGTCCGGAAAGATTAACTGTCCATTAATGATGACTGGAGATGATAGATTGTGACAGGCTAATTATCATTCTTCCATGAATAGTATGACAATTCGAATAATTACCTATGAAATTTTTCAAAAATGACTACAAAAGAAAAATCCTTTCACAAAATTTTTGCAATACTTCTTGATAATTTTTTTCACCTAATTTAAATCGAATATATTAATAAATTCATTTATAATTCGAACGAAAATTGGTAGAACTTGATTTTCTCATTCAAAAAGGAGATATTTCCAAGTTAATCCCAAGACACTCAATTCTCAACTACTTATTGCATAAGTTGTAATATTAAAAATAAAATAATCGAACTCCATGCATTCTCTAATTTCGAATAAATTTAATTGCCCACAGGATTCAATACCCAAACTTATCGTCAAAAAGACCAGCAGTTCAAGGCTGGTCATTTCTGCTCTCGGCACGTGATTCAGCTGTTAAAAAAATGAGAAAAGGTGTATATGGTACCAATTCATCGCGTTTCGAAGGCACTACATCCACAAAGAAATCAACCGTGACTCCCAAGTAACTAAAGTGAGAAATACACAAATAAATACACACAAAAGTCCTCATAAATTTAATCAACATTAAAAGCACATTACCCTGAAAGAAGTTGGATGGTCATCGTCCGAGTGACTATAATCCAACCAAAGCGACAAAAGCCCCTCTGCCGTGAACAGAGGGAGGGAGATAGAGATACCGAAGCATCTCGTTTCCTTTTGCCCTTCAAGTTTTCTCTCTCTTCTTTTTTCTGTCGAAACTAACTAGAAATAATCCTCGACTGGTTTTTGAATAGAATACAACGTTTATAAGTTCCTGAAGAGGTGAGTGGAACAAAAATGAAGAATGAAAGGACGTGAGAGCAGAGACGGAGAGGGGGGAGGGGCAATATGGTCCATAAGAAGCCGACAACAGTTCCTCTATACATACGTGGCTTTAAAAATCTTCACTAATGATGACCAATGAGCTACCACTGTTCGGCGCAGTAGCACATTCAGCTTAATGTAAATGTTCGACTGAATACAGTAGCCATCACAAACATTTCACGAATTCTCGAGGGGAAATCAATATTTCTTCATAAATTATTTTCAATATTCAAATGGATTCCTCAATTATGGGAAGCTGTTTTGCAAGTGAATACATCTACTTTTCTCTGAATATTTTAAATGTTTTTGAACAATTAGATAAACGAGATGATTCAAATTTCAAAAGGGCGTAAGTGCCATTTTTTCTTGCTGAATATTAAAAGGGCGTAAGTTAGTATTCTTACGAAAAAATGAATGGAGATTCAATTTTCATAGATTTTTAAAAAATGGCACTTACGCCCTTTTGTATCATTAGAAGTATCATTAACGTAATACTTCGATATTACTTTTACCGAAGTTGAAGTTTGACGTTGACTTACACCTACAATATGTTGAATATGTCAGAAATGAAGAAACCCAATTTTTTTTATTCACTTCGTTTCGATGAAATTAAAATTAATATCATAATGCGTAATTCTCAATGAAATTGAAACGAAAAGCAATGAAAAATAGGAATCATTGAATTTGATGGATTCCCTCTCATTTTGTCACGTCGGAGAATTTTATCAATGTTAAAACTAATTATTGATTCATAATTCCTGATTTTTCTAAAGTTTAGTTTCGACAAAATTAATAATTATCAATAAAAAATTGGTATTATGATTCGAGAAAAGTCGTTACATGTCGAAATGCTTGCACATTATTCGACATCAAAAGCGACTAAAATGCAAACGTCAATTGACGCCGAAAATACGTTAATTTTGCCTTTAAAATTTCGACTCGGGTAATTGAAACTCAATATCTTGATAAATTCGTTGATTTCCTCATTCAAGGAGGAAGGAAATATTTTCAAGTTGATCGCAAGGCAGTTAATCCTCGACTCCTAATTGCATAAGCCGTAATATCTTGAAAAGAATGAGTAATTATAATCCCGCTGCAAACAATTATCAATCAAAGAATCAATTAATCTTACTATGTTCAATTCTATCCATTTTTTTCAAATTTGAATCAACCTTCTACAATGGACAAAGTGAAAGCCGTAAATGATGATCATAATCTCCACAATATAGCTACAAATTATCTCCTAAAGTGCCACAAGTATATGGAATAATGACCATTGTATTCATCTGAATCATTGTTTTGTTGAAGCAAAAAAAATTGGATTTATCGGATTAGCGCGATTATTTTTGTGCATCCATGAAAAGTAGAAAAGAAGTGGCTGATGATGGTTTATTAAATGCTATTATAACGAAATAATAAATCATCGGTTGTGGTGTGGCAGGGCTTTTGGATAGCCAGGGACGCATATATACTGTAATTTGCCTCTGGAGAAGGTGAAACAGTCTCTCGGTATTGTGTTTGATGATATTATGGCGCAAGCCACCTAATTAGATACTACGGATCATATACACGAATACCTACGTCAGTACAGCTCTGCTATTAACAGCTCCACTGCATCTGCATTTCATTGATATGCATAGCAATGTCAGTACTGTGATACAATTAACAGAATATACCTTATCAATTAATTGTTCAAGATTTTGATTTCTTATTGCTTCTGACATGGGTTCAACTTTTTGTATTTGAATTGTGCGTGTTAAAAGAAAGAAAAATTTCTGAATATTCACTCGGAAATTGATTGATACTATGATTTCTATTTTCTAATGATTTCATAGTGATTTTGAATAATTTAACTTAATATCTTATGCAAAATAAATTGAAAATTAGAAATTTAGAAAATGTGAATTAAATGGAAAATCGTAATTTATATTTTTCAATTCTTCGCACTTTTTTGAAATATCGTCGCCCTAGAATTAAAAAGGCGTAAGTTAGTATTTTTATGAAAAAATCGGTGTAGATTCAATATTTGCAGATTTTTTGAAAATGGCACTTACGCCCTTTTTCCAAATTCAGATTCTTTCCTATTGATAGAGTCATGGGAGTCACTTTCATCTTCGAGGTTATATTTGTTTTGCATTTATTTATCGTGGAGTTGACTGGAGAGCAAAAGGGGAGAGACAAACTCTTTTGCTGAGAAGCTTGTAGAAATCCTCGACACGCGGCAGCTCAGAATCTCATTAGAAAATACAAATCCCGGAGTGATTGCATGGAGGGAGAAACAGGGCGTGTGTCATCAGAGTCAAATGTAGTATTATTTATTTGTTTTTCTGTGAAGAAAATTCAGGAACCTGAGATATTCCCAAAAAAGTGAATTTTTTCAATTTTTGAAAGGAAAACCTCTTCAAATCTTCACTAAAAATTCAAATTCCCAAAAAAATAAGAAAAATTAATTCTTACACATATTTTC
The DNA here is from genome assembly GCA_018902275.1 of Aleiodes sp. PSUC_FEM 10030003. Classification (NCBI taxonomy): domain Eukaryota; kingdom Metazoa; phylum Arthropoda; class Insecta; order Hymenoptera; family Braconidae; genus Aleiodes; species Aleiodes sp. PSUC_FEM 10030003. The sequence goes on from JABSMS010018220.1 coordinate 4,449, forward strand.
CACTTGAAATTTCCTCAGCTTTCCAATGGAACGATCAAAATAAACTTATCTTTAATACTTCTCTCGATTTCTTCCATCTTTGATAATACACAACATCAAAACTAGGGTGTCTCCATTTTACCCCACCTTCCCCTATATTATCACAAAATAATGAAGAACTTCGAAATGAGTACCGTACTCCTCAATATATTTAAGAATGATAACCGAAAAAAAAGCTTTCGTCATTCATTGAATTCAAATACATATTTAACTTCACCATTTGCATCCCAAACAAAAAAAATTATTCAATAAACATTGAATCCCTTCTATTTGATCTTCTCACGAGGTGATACAAAGAAGCATGAGGGAAAAAAGTTTTAAAAAGACATACAATACAAATGTTTAGACGATCTGGGAATCGGGATGGTCAAGCCATTTACGACGTTATAAAAAAGCGAAGAAATGATGGAAAAAACCGAAAAATAAAAGTGAAAGAAAAAGGGAAATAAAAAAACCAAAACCTCAGCTTCGCCGCATAGACTCGAGGACTACCATAGCCTGTAGCAACCAAAATTTATCTGTATAATGGACGATACCCCCCCATGGGATGGCACCATCTGCAAATATCCCTTCATCCGGCCACGTGTGCCATACAAATTGAATTCTTACAAGTTTCAATGATATGGTAATGTAAGGACAACTTGCCGGACACTTGCAGGGATTTTCAGTGTAAAACCTCCAACCCCTCCAAATAACTACCCTCTTGCCATTTTTTCCGATGTAGGGAAATCTTTGCGGCTCTTATGTCTTTATCTTCTCTATAAATACGATTTGAACGAATTCATCTGTCGATTCGTTTATAAATGGAAGAAAAGAATCTTGAAACAAAGTCATTTTTCTGAATTCTGAAAATGGCAGACATCTGAAAATTTTTCGATTTTTATTCTTCACTCAATAAATAATTTTTTTGAAAATGAAAAATATGCGGCTATAGAAAATTCGAAATTCTATAAGTGCAAATTTTTCAAATATTTTTTAAACACAATCACCCAAAAAATGATTATTTCGATGCTCATTAGAAATTATGTTCATTTAGAAACTTTCTTATGAAAGAAAATATACGTTTACTCATCGATAATTCAAAGGAATTAAATATTGCATTTTTGTTCCAATCTACATTAAATTTTGAATCAATTATGATTAAAATAATTTTCAATTCTTATGATTAATAAATTTTTAATGATTTATGAATCACGAAATATTCTTAATCGTTCATTCATTGGACGGTTTCCCCTCTATTAATACTTTTTCAGGGCTTAACTCAGTTTGAACCTAATAATTTCAGGTTCTTTGTAATCTTATTCTGATTTATTTTATCGAATAAATATTTATTATAGAAAAAAATACTTTTAAAAATCTACAGAAATTGAATCTACATTTATTTTTTCATAAGAATACTAACTTACGCCCTCTTATTATTCAGCAAGTAAAAATGGCACTAAAGCTCTTTTGATTCTACGTCGACGATATATGCCTCAAAAATTCCATAATCGCTTTAGAGCGATTTCCGCCGTCTATCGGAAAATCTAAGAACTAAAGTCAGTGAAAAACAGTTTCGTTGCTGACGATCGGTCACAAAATTCTCCGCATAACCAACAGATACTCCAAGGGATGAACGATCTCCCCATCCCAAATTTTTATATAATCGGATACTGAAGTGAATCAAAATGAGTTTCCTCAAAGCGTATATAAATATTTTCACGAATGCTGGAAGAATTCTAAAGCACAATGGAGGACCAATCGGTTGTCTCAAAACTCTTTACAGGTAAGTCCACTAAAAAAATAATTTTTCCAAGTTTCATAATAAAATTCCAAGAAGAATCATTGATTATTGTTTTGTCGGAGAGGTTATGTTCAACTCTTATTTTTCATTTGACATTTCTCGGCTTTTTTATCCAAGATTTATGAAGAATATAATTACTTTTCATTTTTAATACAGAATGGATGACTTGAAATGGGGAAATCTGGTTGGTGAAGACAAATATGGAAATAAATACTATGAAAACAATTATTATTTTTTTGGTAAACATAATTTTTTAAATATATTTTCAACTTCGGAATTTTCTCAATTTTTCGGGAAAATTGAAATAAAATCTGAGAACTTTTGGATTTTATTTTCTTCGACAAATAAATTTAAAAAAAATAAAAAAATGTGCACGTATAAAAAATTTGAGAAACTATAAGTGCAAATTTTTTAAATATTTTCTTTATCATAATTTATTTGTTTAAAAAAATCCAAAAGACTGTCAGATTTGTGTTAATTTCATTATCATGAAAATTGACGGATTAATTGATGAAATAATTCGGCTAATTTCATCGAAATTTTAGGTAGAAACAGATGGGTAGTTTATGCTGACCGTGTCTACATGGACTATGATGGTTCTCAGGTACCTCCTGAATGGTTTGGATGGTTACATTACAAAACTGATTATCTCCCGGACAAAGATCCAACGAGACCTAAATACAAGTGGATGATAGATCATCGGATGAATCCATCAGGTACAAAGGATGCTTACATGCCATATAGTACGACTCCACCCAAGGTTGAAGCATGGAAACCTCCGCAGTGTTGAATAATTCAACGAATTGTAGATTCTTTACTATTAATTGAGAATATTTAAATTTTAGAAAATTATCTAATGTATTCAATGAGTGAAGGCATCGATTTTCTCTGCCAATAAATCATTATCGGAGAATTTTTTAACATTTTTTCTTTGAAATAAATTGAGAGGAATAATGAAATGATTTTCTGTTCATTAATTAGAATTTTATGCATCGTTTCAGGAATGGGAATTTAGAATTTGAAAATCGCTGAATCTTTCTTCGGAAGAATTCTAAAAAAATGGGAAAAAAATTAGATAAAATCGAAAAAGACAGAAATCATTTTTTTTTTAGGTGATTTGACTAGAATAAATTTTTATTTCACTTACGCCCTTTTGACTTTAGATTGAAGAATACAAATTGAAAAATAAATAATCATTTTTATTTGGAAATTCGTAACAATAGATTTTTACATACTCCTTAAGTTTCACAACTTCTGTCTTTTATCAAAATAAAAGGGAAAAAAATAAACTGGTTTTGGTCAATTAGTGAACACCAGTTCGACTTAAGTAACTACCTGGAATGAAACTTAGATAACTAGAATAATTGATCACATATTCTTTTTTGGATCCTCATTTTTTCTAAAAATAGTTCTGTGAATCTTGGTAAGACTGGAATGATTAAAATATTGCGACTATGAAATTTTCAGACAAATCAATTTTATTCCATCATCAGTTTTTTGCGAATAACTCTGGAATAAATGGAGATACGCCCTTTTTGCCCTAATCCTTTATTGTAGCTCTTGAAATTCCCTACAAAAAAGGTGTAAGACATAAAGGGCGTATCTCCATTAATTCCCGAGATATTTGCGAAAAAGTGATGAAATAAAATCGATTGGTCTGAAAATTTCAGTCGTAAAATATTGGCTCTTGCTCTGTCCAATTTTTTAATACTCATTGTTAAAATGACGAGGAGTTTCTGGTTTCTTCAGTCTGTCTCGGAGGCTTTCTTCTTACGATAATCGTGCTCGGACTGATATCCTGGCGGATGGTTGTGTTCGTGAACACCAGTTGGCATGAATCTCTCGGCAATTACCGCGCATTTCCCGCGACAGCCTCGATGCTGTTCAGCACAACGATAGTGCGAACGATTGAGGACTTCTGAACGTGAAGTCAAATTGTAAACATAGCCCTCGTGAACTAATTGCGGTCGACCTCTTGCTGATAGTCGATAGGTTACGGGTTCGATATCTAAAATGAGAAAATATTTTCTTTTAAACGACTTAATTAATCTGGTGGAGAAAAGTAGTAATGGAAAATAAACTGAATTTTTTTGAAACAGATTCTCCCACAAATAACTTAAAATAAATTTATTTGGGGAAGATTAGAGGTGTGCGAGTAGTTGATGAATCGAATTGAACTGAATAATGGAATTCCATTGATAATTCGAATTGAATTTTCATTCAATGAAATATCTCGGAAACTAATGGAGTTACGCCCTTTTCGCTGTATAGCTTTTTTGTAGAGAATTTGAAGAGCTAGAAAAAAGGATTAGGGCAAAAAGGACGTATCTCCATTAATTCCCGAGATATTCCAGAAAAACCATAGAGAAAAAATTGACGTCAGTTCACCAAATTAATTGAAAAAAAAAAAAGTTCACCAAATTGGAGCTTCCTAACCAAACCCATCACAATATGACGTCACTACCGCTTTAAGAATATCTTAAATTTTCTTTTTTTTAATATTAAAATATTAATTAATTTCATGTTTTTTTTTCCCTCTATTTCCAATTTTTTTTGCATATAGATAGTGATTATTAATGAATATAAATGAAAAGAAACGAAAGTTCCTATCATATTTTCCTTTCGCAAATGTTCAATATGAACATCAATCACTCATTAAGATAATCAGAGTATTTACTCAATTTGAGATAATAATTACTTCTTTCTTCGTAATTTCTTCCACTAACATTCGCAGATATGAGCTCTTCGTGGTCTCCGAAATCATCGTCCTTCGTCAAATCAATAGAATCGTCAACTAAAAAAAAAAAAACATAAATTATACTTTGAAGAAAAAATAGAAAAATCAGAAATAATTTTTTTTTCACCATTTCCATGATTTTCGTTTTCAACAAAATCCATCAAGCTCTCGTGCGCAGAGCCAGTCTCATGTTTATCACTTTCAGCATCAACGGGTTCATCGATCTTTGGTGAAGCGCTTCCAATACTCAACTGATCAACAGAATGTTGCGCAATCAGTACAGAATTACGTGCTTTTTTTGATGAATTCGTGGAACTAGCGTTCGGCAGTCGTTTCTTCACAATTTTGTCTTGCTTAATTAATTTTATATTGTCTCCAGAAACTTTATTGTTCTCCGTATCACTCTCGGGTTTTGGTACACCATTCGAATGGCCTAATGTCTCCACATTGTCTTTTGGTAAATGCTGAAATGAATAGTTTGAAATTATTTTTGTTTCGGTTTAATCATTTTATGAATTCGGTAGCGAAGAGGTAAGTCGATTTTCCCTGTCAATCGTTTTTCTCAATTATCTCAGAAACTAATGGAGATACGTCCTTTTTGCCCTAAAGCTTTTTTGTAGCTCTTGAAATTCTCTACAAAAATGCATCAGGCCAAAAAGGCGTATCTCCATTAGTTTCCGAGATATTTGTGAAAGAAGATTCGCAAAAATCGACATCCTGTTTTACCTCTTCAATACTGAATTAAAAATATTAAAATATTATGAGTAATAAAAAAAATATGGGAATCACTGACCTTCAGACTTTTTTTATCTAGAGTTAGACCTTTGACCTGAAGTGTTTCAGCGACTTTCAGAAAACTTGCAAGCTCCTCTTGCTTAACGTTTACTTCACCCTGGTACATGAACTTAAGTAATGCATCGACCTCAGTGTATCCCATGTCCTTGAGAATTACTACTGGATGTTGACAAGGATTTGCCTTAAAAATAAAAAAAAATGGTTTTCTTCATTCAATTAAAATATTTTAGTAGTGAAGGGTGGTGGATACGCCCTTTTTGCCCTAAAGCTTTTTTGTAGCTTTTGAAATTCTCTACAAAAAATGTGTAGGGGTAAAAGGACGTATCTCCATTGATTACCGAGATATTCCCGAAAAACTGGTGATTCAATAATATCGATTTGTCTGAAAATTTTAGTCTTGCAAAAAGTTATTCCACTTTTTCTTCCTTTCTCCAAAAACAAAAAATTCGCTTGACTCACCTTGAAAATATCCTGAAAGTAAGTACTACAGACCGACAAAACAAGCTTGTGTGCCTGCAGAAGTTGGCCTTCAACAGCAATTGTAACATCAACTAGATCCTTATTATTCAAATGTGCCAAAAATCCAGATGATAAATTGTACGAAAAATTGTTCCATCTCAGAGCGAATTGCTCCGAAGCAAAGCTGTCAGTCATAGCCATATTTCCTCTCGTTATCTGCAAAAGTTGGCTTCAATTTGTCACTCCCTCAACATCATCGATTGAATGATTTTTAATTAAAAAATTACCTCGTTTAATTCTTCTCTATTTTCCAATTAATCACGAAAAATTATGAAAAATTATTTTATTTCTTCTTTACATAAAAAAATAAATTCTCCTGAGTAGATCACCGTTGTAAGATGGTTAGTATCACATTGTGACTGGCCGTGACATCAATTCAAACATCATCTCTTACGAATGAGTGTGTGGGGAGCTAGAACCTCTTTTATAGAGTAGAAAAAAAGTAAACAAAAAGGATTCAACTTGTTTTTTTTATCTGCTGAAATAAAAAAATGTGGTTAGTTTTGGAGGATTGAACTCGTTCGGATTTTTATCGTAAGCTGTGGCGTTACCGTCGCCCTTTTTTCAAATCGGAGTAAAAAAATAGAAGACTATGAAATTTTCAGACAAATCGACTTTTTTCTGTTTGTTTTTTGTAAATATCTCCGAAAATAATGGAGATACGCCCTTTTCGCCTTCAGCCTTTTTTGTAGCTCTTTAAATTCTCTACAAAAAATCTGTAGGACAAAAAAGGCGTATCTCCATTAATTTCCGAGATATCACCAAAAAACTTTTGACAAAATAAAATCAATTTCTCTGAAAACTTCATTTTCATAAAAAAATCTTCAATTCTTTACATTTTTTTTTCTGGAGAATTGTCGAAACAGGAAAGACTTCACTGAGAATTCCGAGAATTTCAGGGAAACGTCTTTTGTTTGATAAGTGTTGAGGGAACAATTATAAAAATAGATATCTCCTTTTTAATTGAACGCGATTGGAAATTTCCAATCTTCTCTTCTATTGATGAATTTTATAGAGAATTAAGTTCATTTTCTTTAGAAAAAAAACTGAAGAAATAAAAATCGAATTTTTTCATTTTTCCAAAAAATCAGTTTCCATTATTCTTCAACAATAAACAAATAAAATAAAACCGAGTGGAGATAGAATTGACTATTTGCAATGAAAAATGACCCGAGATAAGAAAAAAAATTGACAATGAATAATGACTTTGCTGATTGAATTAAGGCGGATAAAATATTTTTTTTTCAAGAAAATTCCAGTCTCAATTGAAACATTATCGACGCACTCCAAATTCGGGAGGCTCCTCCACTAGCGCCGCCTAGCAGTTTCTCCGGTAAAGATTTCACGTCCCGTGCCAGAAAATCGAGACAA
>JABSMS010018231.1:0-11690 GCA_018902275.1 Aleiodes sp. PSUC_FEM 10030003
AATAATTATTATAATAATGATAATAGTAAATTTTTTGGAAAATTGAGCTTTCAAGAATTCTTTTCGAGATTGAGATTAACATGAAATTGAATTGCTGAAGTGGACGTGGAATTTTCCTGATCATTTTTCCAATATCGCGAAGAGAATATCGTCGGAAAAAATGAAGAACTTCTCAAGAGTACAAGGTCGTTTTTTTTTCAATTCAAAATGGAATAATTGAATTTTCTTCATCTCTCAACTTATCGAGATATTGGAAATTTTCATTTGCACTTAGATAAACTTATTTTCTCGTTTTTTTTTCTCTCAATTTCACGACGAATTCGTTATCTGATAGAGGAGAAGTGTTCGCATTTTTTTTCTCCATTTTTTGCAGTGAAAATATTTGCTTGAGACGAAATTGGAGAATCTCGACACACGCCAAAGGGGAAAAGCTATACGCTTATGGTTTCAAATATTATCATAATCGCCATAACCTTTCCCCTCAAGAATGCATCATTTTCACGTAAAGGTTCCTACAATTTACATTCTACGTATTAAACATTCGTAACTTCCGCATTTATCATCTCGCTCTAATACTTAAAAAAAATGATGACACAATCAATTTTATTTGCACTGAAAAAACATTTCACAATGTTCCGAAATTGTTGTGCTTTCGATTCTTTTTTTTCGATAAATAATAAACAGTAAAATTCCGCAAATTACTCCAAACTGAGAACAACAAACAAAATTGATTTCTAAAGCCAAAGTGCAAAGTGAAAAATTCAGGTCGACAAGATACGGACACAAATAATCGACAATAAAGAACGCCAAATGTGTCTCATTAATGAGACCAGTGAGAGTCGCAAAAAAATATGAAAGAAAAAAGTAGAACGCTTCACAAAATACAAAGAAATTACGAAATATTCGAAGCATGAAAACGCACCTGTATCCCACGATTTTTTTCCAATAAATTTCCCCGTGAAAAGCCTCAATTCATCGGTTCTTTCATCGACAAGAAGAAATCCACAAAAATTTTCACCAACACACAATAAATAAATAAAAAATGAGAAAAAGTTTTTAAGTTATCCACAAGAGACAAAAGTAGAATTTCACTATTCCATCACACACACACACACAAGCGTAATTCTTTTTACTTTATTTTACAGTGAATCAACAATTTCTTTAACTTTTTTTTTCATTCTAACTTGCACAATAAAATTTTTACGGGCACATTTCAACGAAAGAATGAATTCTCGACGCCACGGTAATTCCTCGTGGCATCGTCTCACATCGCGACACATTTAAATAACACCTAAACACACACGTATCACCGGCGTACGCCATTATTGTAGTGAAATTTCCGTTTTTTATCTCTCTTTTTTTACGGTTACAACATTCCGCGACTATTGCTCCACCAAAAACAATAATAAATAATAACCCCACACAATTAAAAGCCCTCCAGTGAATTTGGGTCAAGTATTATCAATAAAGTCCCGAATTTTTTTCAACAAATAAATAAAAATAATCACAGAATTGCAGTGTGTGTCGACGCTCGATATCTTCCCGGTTTTGTATCGGCAACCCCGGTGTTAGCGTCACTGTACCTTCACGTACGTTTTATTTTTTCTCCCCTTCTACCCTCTCTCTTTCTCTCCGTCTTATTATTTTATTTTTAAAAGCCCCTCCACTGAAAAATTTAATCGAACCCCTCTCGTCCTCCTCAGACAAATAAAAACCGACGAGATTAATAATAAATAAGACAAAAATAAAGCAGTAGAAAGCCATACACACATGCGAGTCTTTTTCTCTCTAAAAGAAAGGAGAGGTTTTTCGGAGCCGAGAAGGAGAGACGACGCGGCGCTATCGTGCCCCTCAAACTCTTGCTTTGCTTTACTGTTATACTATTGCCGATGTGAAATGGGTTTAAAATGGTACGCGCTGTGTGAAGCACCACTGGCCGCCACCAGTGAGACAGCGAGGGAGAAACAAAAACAGAAAACGAGAGACGGAGACAGACGGAAACCCAGGAGAATGAGCCACCCTCTTACGGCGGCGCTGGGCAACGCGCACACACACACAGACCGGGCGCGTTCACACAATTTTCCTTCAACCAAACGTCGTCGGTCGTTTGGCCCCGCGGCTCTCTTCCCTCTCTCTCTCCCACCTGCTCGCTTCATCTCGCTCTTCTCCTTTGGAGCACGAGTTGAAGGGAGGTGTGAGTATCGCTCTTTCTCGTTTCCTCCATGCATTCATCTCCCTCCCTCGCGCATACTAGAATGTCTATTCATTCCCGCATCCCGCCTCGGCCATTCCCTCTCTCCCAATATTTTTTCCTTTCAGTATCCATCAATTTATCCTTCTTCCTCAATCCCGACCCTTTCTCTCCCAGAAGCTATGTTCGGTTTTTCGTTTCCCTCCCCTTCTGCCCCAACTGCGATCGACACCACTACGATTATATATATATTTTGTCTTTGGCGTTCTAATACGCGTGTGCATGTATATTATTACATTTTTCAGGGGATTCTTCCATGTGTGTTTGCGGAAAGGAGGGGATTATTCGAGTGGGGGGGAGACACCGGTGTGTACGGGCCGGCCACCAACACACAAATTTTCGCCAAAAAGTGAACCCCGTGCGGTTTAGTGTTGAAATATATATATATATAATAGTGTAAATATATGTGCGCAGGAGCGTGCCACACAGGGGCCACCGCGCACCCCTCATTTCACCTTTTTTCATTTCCTCTGCCCTTCTCTACCTTTTTATTCGAGAATCGTGAAAATAAAACGCCAGAGGAGAGGGGAATGAAAATGTAAAAACGATTACTCGAGCTCGAGAGGCACTCGGAGAGAAGCCATGACGATTTTGGACGTTTGAGACGAAATAAAACGGTGAAGGAAAATATATTTTTTTGAGGAGAGAGAGGGAAGACCAATCGGACGGTCTATCCGCACGCGCTTGTGTCGCCATTGTGTTCGGGGTTTCACAGAAGCGAATCCTCGCCTCCTCGGATCACCCATGAAGAACCGAGTAACTATTCTCCTCCGCACACCACCTCTTCCTCCCTCTTTGTCCCACCGAGAGATGCCAACTCTTTTGGATCTCTTTCGCTCGTTCATTCGACTTTACCTCACGAGATACTCTTTCCAATCCAATCATTTCTTTGGCGAATGTGGAATTTATTTCATTTGAAGACAGAGAGAATTGTGGAAAAAGGAGAGTGGAGAAAAAAGGCATTCGGAGCTTTTGATTATACTGCAGCAACATCAATCACCAATATCGATTTTTGAAGGGGCAAAAAATTGAGGGGGACATTTCGCCTTTTCTCTACTGGAGAAGAGGGGGCGTTTTGTGTTTTATTCAATAAGAACGAACATTATTTTTATCGAATGCTTTCTTTCTCTCTCTCCCCTAATTAGAGATCCCGAAGTTTCTGGAAAAGAAATAAAACGTGCCTCGAGAATGAAAGGTGGAGAAACACGTGCGGACATCTGCCGGTGGGGGAAAATTCTTCGTGCCGACGCACGGTAACTTCATAAACAAAACTCAATAATTAATTTATTAATTTACATTCTTCAATTCCGCACAATTCGCGGAAATAATTGAAGCGACTTTTAACGGCAAAAAAGTGTGAATTTTAACGGCAAAAAAGAAATTTTCCCGATGCAATTGCCCCGAAAAATTGAAAAGTGAACATTGCACTTGGCGCAAGACTTTGACGTTCGACAGAACCATTGAATTAGCGTTAAAAATAAATACGGATAAACAAATTAAAACTTCTTTTCTTCCAATTTCTTTTTCGGTATTATAAAAGTTATTGGGTTTCGCACGAGTAAAGACGAATCGAGCAATTGGCGGTGGCAAGGCGGGGCCCGAATTACACGAGAAAGAGAACCAATCAGATTTTACCTTATAAAGCAGCATTGAGCCGCAGGATACTTGATTAACCAATAGCGTCCTGTGATTCTCCCGTGCCCCGATGTCTCGCCTCTTTCTTCAAACGCTTCTCTCTCTTTCGCGCTCATTGCTCCTCATTTTTTTTATATTCTCCCTCTCCCCTCTCTCTCTCTTCCTTTCTTTACACACGAGTGTCTCCCGGAGGCCTCTCTCCGTTTTCTGTCTTCTGTTGTACGAAATGCAAGTACAAAGACGTTTTTCGAGTATTAAAAAAAATTAATCCACGGTCACAAAACTCGCGGTTTAACGCATTGAAAAATACAGAGAATTAATCATTTTTTTTTTTCTATTTATTTATGGAAATTGTTCAAGTGGAAGATCCGCGGATTTTTTTCATGACTCACGTGATGAATTTTATCACGAAATTACGTTTCTTTTTTTTTCATTTTAATTTAGAATTCCAAGAATCTGACAATCATCTCGCGCAGTTTTCGTGCGCTCTAGATTTTCATCACACAATGTGAATAAAGAGGGAGAGAGATAGAGGATGAGGCAATCAATATTTTATTGTTCAATTAATTAAGTCTGAATGATAAATTCGAAAAATTCCCAACGAATTCACAATTGTTTCATTTTTCGTAATTTAACAAAAGCCAAATTCCACAAAAAATGCAATTTATCATCGTTTATTGCAGAATTAATGAATAAATGTATCTTTTTTCGTTTTTTTTTTTTTGGCCGTTTTATCGCGTTTTTAAAAAGCGGAAATTGAAGACAATGTAGCATAGCAGAATGTGTAATTACGTGTATGATGAAAAATAATTTAAAATTATAATGAATAATGATGAAAAAAAAAGAATCGACGGACTAATGATACAAAGTACCGTTAATAACGTAAAGAAATAATAATTCCCCAACAATCAAACGATATTGCGGTCACGGAGTGCAACGGAGATGGAGATACACAAATTTAACCGAGTAATTAACTGAAGAGCGAAGATTTGTTACCGAAATCATCGCAATATTTAAGCATTAAAAAAATCATTGTTGTTCTCCAGAGTTGACTCAAATCAAGATAAATCCCGAAATTAGTCTCTCCGAAATTCCAACTGAAAAAATAGAAGAAACAAACTCTGTGCCCATAACGTATTTCTTTCCAATTTAGAGGCACACGAGAATGTGAGGCGTCCGGCGAAAAAAAAGTCTCATTTTATAGTTTTTTTTTTCTTTCATCGTAAGTTGTAACCCAACACCTGGTAGGGGGAGATGCTGCTACATTTTTTAATACATAACGAAACCCAAAAATGAAGTAAAAAAGGAAAGAGAAAATGAATTAAATTCATTGACAAAATCACGAATAAAATAAATACGATAAATAATAATTAATTAATTCCATTATTATTATTACTTACGTTTACTATTATTGTTCATCCATTTTGTCTTGTATTCCATTTAAAACAATCTCACGGGCATTCGTTTAATCGTTATCTTGGTGTCCATTTTGTTTGGTTAATTACTAAAGAGGCGGCAGTGCTGCCGCAGGTTACGTTGACATAACACACACACTTTTGCACACCGTTAAAACACAGAAGGGAAAACTGCGGAGAGAAAGAGAGAGAGAGAGAGCCCCGAGGCAAGAGAGGCCACAAACACACGAGTGCTCGAAAAAAAAAAAATCGATCGATTATGGTTTTTTCTTGACTTTCTTCTCACTCCTTTCTTCTACGCGATTTTTAATTTATTTTATTTCACTTATTTGTGAATGGTGAATGAGATTGTTGAAATAAATAATTAAACTCACTCACTCTTCTGCGATTTTTATTTTAATTATTAAATAACAATTTGTAAACACTTGGGAATTATTCGGCAATTATTTATTTACTGAGATTATTTTTAACCAATTAAAAAGAACGGAAATAAATCACACTTTCTCACTCTGTCTCTTTTTTCACAAAAACACATTCGGCACAATTCGATCTCTCGATTCCTTTTTTTCTTACTCTCGTAGCGCTTTTTTTTTCCTGAATTTTTTTCCGAACTTTTGGATTTAATTCTTGGCACTTTGCGTTTATTTTTTCTCACTTAAATTCTACTGTTGAAAACTCGTTTGTTTGGTTTAAATTTGTTTATTCGTTGAATTATTTGTTTAGTGTTTCTCATAAATTACATATTTTTTTTGCTTTCTTCGTTTTTTTTTCTTTATCGTTATTAAATAATAAAACGTTTTATTATTCCGGCCGTCTACCCTTCTTGTGCGTCTAAAGATAACGGAAATGGAGTGACCGCTGTTGTAGCAGTGCTGCACCCGCCCGTCGCCATTTGTAAAACTTCTTTGCGAGCAGTGTTGCCACTACACTTAAAAAAAATGTGAAAATTAATTTGACATTTTTTAAAATTAAATTTCCATGAAAAAAAATTAAAAAAATTATTTCCGGTATTTTTCTTTGTTTTTTCTCCTCCAATTTTTTTTTATTTTTTCTGGTATTTTTCCGCAAGAAAAAATGTTTTGAAAGAAAAAAAAATCTCTTTTCTGGATATTTAAATTAACCGCCAAAAATATCGAGGAATCGTTAAAAAACTGTGATAATATTTTATTTACGGTGGTAATTAATGTTTTGGGATTTTAAAAACGTGAAAATAATTTTAACGATTAATTCAACAGTGGAAATTGTTAATTAAATATTGTTAATTCAGAAATGGATAATTGACAGGTGGTTTGACGTTTATACGGCGGCCATAGTTGTTAGACACAGTGAACTGCCATATTGCGTGTGTGTCGATACACAAGAAAATATTTGTTTCAATAATTTAATGAAAGATTAATTATTGAAGGGTTAGAGTATTCATTAATTTAACGGTGCAATTGTATTCCATGGAATTGTGATTTTTTTAAAATAAAACAAACTTCGGCAAATTTTTACGACAATTGCCGAATAGTTTGAGTGAAGTTGCGATTTAATCAATCTTAAGTAATACCTTCTGAATCACAAAAAAAGGTAAGGACAAAAAAATAATTTTTTTGGCAATTTCTCGGGGATTATTCATTGACATCAATTAATTAATGATAATTATCGCGAAAATTTTGGAATCACGCTAATTTAATGGGGAAAATCGGACAAATATTCGGGATTTTTTTGGTAATCGGTGATGTGACGCATCCTGTGACATACAGGTTTCATTCTGTATCATGTTGTTGTTGTGTGATGAAAAGTTTTTTGTGTTCGTGTGAGTGGAATTATTAACTTGCACTGGAACAAGTAAAAAAATGATTTACTGTGACGTGATTACTCGATTACTGTCTTTTCAACTGCAATCTTCTATTTTTTTTGGTCTGAATAATCAGAGGAATTTTATGACTGATAAAGTTGACTAAAAAATTGAATGGAAATGTTCACGATTTTTTTTGTTCGCGTCGTTTTTTGTGGGATTATTCAGTAGAAATGCGCCACAATTTTTTGACGTTTTATCGCTAAATTTGTGGTGTTTGATTTACTTTTGAAATATCTCGGGAACGGTGGGGTTTAGCAGAATTTGTCAGGAGACATTTTTCGTAGAGAATTCAATTCTCTACAAAAAAGGTCTCTTGGTGATTTTGTCTAAAGCCATTCGTCTCGGAAATATTTACGGAAGAATGGACAAGATATTTTTTTCGATGTATTTTGCTACTTTATGAATGATATTTAGTTTATTTTGAAAATATCTCGGATACGATGCGGTTTAGGAGAACTTGTCAAGAGAGCTTTTTTGTAGAGAATTGAATTCTCTACAAAAATAGTCTTCTTCAAATTTCCTCTAAACCTACTCGTTTCAAAGATAATCGCAAAAGAATGCGCAATTATCTTTCTTTATCATTTCAGTAGTGAATTTTTTATGTTTTTGATATTCCGCTGACTTTTCTCGGATTTTTTGTCTGCACAGATTTATTAATCATCGAGTGAGTGATAGTGTGACGTTATCGTGCATGGGGCGAGTGAATAATTCTCTGGAGAATGAATTTATAGAATTGAGAAATAAGAAATCAATAACGATCGGTAAATTAATGTACAGAAATAAGTGTTTGGTTTATTTTTAAAATATTTCAAAAACTATTGGGTCTAGAAGAATTTATCAGGAGACCTTTTTTGTGGAGAATTAAATTCTCTACAAAAAAGATCACTTGACATTTTCCGCTAAACCCACTCGTTTCAGAGATATTTAAAAAAGAATAAAACAATGAATTGAATGACTCATTCTCTTTTACTTCACCACTAAAATATTTAGGTCGAACTCATTAAATTTTTATTTTCAGATTGAAAAATGTCGACGGGTCCTTATAATTATTCATACATATTTAAGTACATCATTATCGGTGATATGGGAGTTGGTAAATCGTGTCTGCTCCATCAGTTTACTGAAAAAAAATGTGAGTACTCTAAATTTTTTGAGAAACGACAAATAAATTAAAAAAAAAATGTTTTTATTTGCAGTTATGGCAGACTGTCCGCACACTATTGGAGTTGAGTTTGGTACGAGAATTATTGAAGTTAACGGACAAAAAATTAAATTACAAATTTGGGACACAGCTGGACAGGAGAGATTCAGAGCTGTCACGAGGTATTTTTTAACAGAATTACGTGGAAAGTTTTATTATCGGTTTTTGGAGAATATCTCGGAAAATAATGGAGATACGACTTTTTCCGTCGTAATGTTTTTTGTAGCTCTTTTCCTGCTCTACAAAAAAAGTCCTGACGAAAAAAGTCGGATCTCCATTATTTTTCGAGATATTTACAAAAAACGGTCGGACATCGAGTTCGACGCAGTTACTCTCTTAATTTTTGTTGAAAATTTATTCTTATTTTTTATTCCAATTATCAGGTCTTACTATCGCGGGGCAGCAGGTGCATTAATGGTGTACGATATCACTCGACGTTCCACTTACAATCACCTGAGTAGCTGGTTAACAGACACGAGGAATTTGACAAATCCAAGCACTGTGAGTTAACAATTAATTTTGACCGATCAAAATCCAAGAATTCGAGACTCAATTAAACAGAAAAAAATGATTATTCCAGGTGATATTCTTAATTGGCAATAAAAGTGATCTGGAGGGTCAAAGGGATGTTACATACGAGGAAGCAAAACAATTTGCTGACGAGAATGGTTTAATGTTCGTCGAAGCAAGTGCAAAAACGTATGTATCATAATTATGATTGACTAAAAAAATTCTTGTAGATTATTTTAGAAATATCTCCGAAGCGGCGAAGTTGAAGGTTTCTTGTCAAAAGGCCTTCTTTGACATTTTCTTGAAAAAGGTTTCTTGATATTTCGCTCTAAACCCACTTATTCCAAAGATATTCCCAAAAGAATCAACACGTTTCTACAGAATTCATCCGTAAAGCTACAAAACTCCAGTTTTTCGACGATATCTCCGAGAATAATGGAGATACGACTTTTTTCACTGAGACCTTTTTTGTAGCTCTCCTTCCGTTCTACAAAAAAGCCCCCTACAAATTTTTCCGTATCTCTTTTCGTTCTCGAGTTATTTCAAAAAAAAACTCAATAAAAAAAATTGAGTAGCGAAGAGGTAAAACAGGATAAGTTGATTTGCCCTGCCAATAGTTTTTTTCGAATATCTCGGAAACTAATGGAGATACGTCCTTTTTGCCCTAATGCTTTTTTGTAGCTCTTGAAATTCTCTAAAAAAAAGCATTAGGACAGAAAGGGCGTATCTCCATTAGTTTCCGAGATATTTGCAAAAGAATTTCGGCGAAAAATATCGACTTATCCTGTTTTACCTCTTCAATTCTTCAATTCTAATCTCATTTTATCTTGTATAATTTTCAAATATCATTAACAGAGGCCACAACGTAGAGGAAGCCTTTTTAGACACGGCTAAGAAAATATTCCAGAGCATAAGAGACGGACGGTGAGTTTTATTTTCCACACTTTTTTTTATTCTTTTTCCACTATTGATTTAACATTATCTCATTAAAATTATTCGAATAAAAATTATTATTCTAATTCGTTTAATTCACATTTAATATTCAATGACAGTTTGGATTTGAATGCCGCTGAGTCTGGCGTTCAGCATAATCCCAGCCAGCCAGGTCGTACCAATCTCCAAGGCGTCACAAGTGAGCAACAGGGAGGCAAAGACTCCTGCTCCTGTTAGAGCCACTTTGTTACTATTAATTTCTTTTCTCCTGTATATAGGCCCACGATTAAGCAAAGATAAAAACAATGAAATAAGAGAATTGTCATTTAATCAGCATATATTATTTACACAGACTATAAAATAATTAAACTTGACGTCCCAACTTTACACGAGAACACAATAAAACAAATAAATACACTCGTCCTTTGTCTATTCGGAGGTAATCTGCGTCCATCAGATTTACCTCTTTTCTTATTTTTTTGGATTAATTAAATGGAGGAATGGTGCAAAGTATTGTCAGTTGAGGTGCGAAACAGCGAAGAAGTGAGACGAGAAAAGTTGATTTTTAGTGTTTTTCGGAATATCTCAGAAAATAATGGAGATACGACTTTTTTCGTCGACAGCTTTTTTGTAGAGCGGAATGAGAGCTACAAAAAAGGTTTTGATGAAAACTTCGCTATCTCTCTTCAATTCCGAGATATTCACAAAAAAGGAGATTTTTTTTTAATTTGCATGTTTAAAGTTTTTGTTTTTTTTAATATCTCAGGAAATAATGGAGATACGACTTTTTTTGCTGGGAACTTTTTTGTAGAGCGGAATGAGAGCTACAAAAAAGGTTTCGATGAAAAATTCGCTATCTCTCTTCAATTCCGAGATATTCACCAAAAACGAAGGACAAATTGAAACCAACTTGTTTCACTTTTTCGCTACAAATTAATTGTGTCTCTTCCGCAATTCTTAATCATGAAATGTGAAATTCAGAGGACAGTAGAATTAATTACTTGGATTAATAGTTAAAGCCCGACTATGAATTTTTATTATTGGGCCTAAATAGTTTCTGAGTAAACGCGCTTAAGAGAAAACCATTTTATTTGAAGATTATCATTGAAGAATAAAGAATAAAATGCATTGAAAAATAAAAAAAAATTGAACATGCCTTTACGTTCATTCATGGAAGTCAGAGATAATTTTTTTTCATGAAATTATCAGTCTCGTCCCTCCACTTCCATGAACAATTGATGTCTGTTAAGTCACGTGTATGTGTTTATAAAAGGAGGCAAAGTTTTTGGTGTTTAAAATGAAAATGGAATAATTAAAATATTTTAATGCAAATGCTGAAGTTCATTCGGAAGATGAGAATCAAATATCAAGTTCAAGGAAAATCGTAATTTTTCACGGATTTTATTGTTATTAATGGTTTCTCTAAATTTGTGGGACAGAAAAAAAATATTTGAGCAAAAGTTCTTTGTTTTTTGAAGATTAAAGAAAATGACATTTTTTTATATCTGCATTATCAATAGTTATCGGCGATAACTGCAGAAATACGTGAATTCCGTTGAGAGAATGGCTCAACCGGAAGTGATTATGCATGTAGCTTTGTTAAAAATGGAGATATCGCAAAAAATTGAAAGGCATTTTCTTCGTTTTCGGAAAACGAATACTTTTGTTGAAACGTTTTTTTTCTGAGTCCTAGACCTGAAATGTTATAAAGATGTAAACGATTAAATTCCACAAAGAGGCAAAAGACGAAAAATTTATTCTACATTCTTTTGTAAATATCTCTGAAACGAGTGGGTTTAGAGGAAAATTACCGGAGACAATTTTTGTAGAGAATTGAATTCTTCATAAAAAAGCTCTCCTGACATTTTTCTTTAAATCCAACGGTTCCCGAGATATCTTAAA
>JABSMS010018242.1:0-11688 GCA_018902275.1 Aleiodes sp. PSUC_FEM 10030003
TATTCAATTCAGTATTGAATTGAATTATTCGTATTCAATTCACCATGAATTATTCAAAGTTTTGAATATTCGCACACCCCTAATGATTATATAAGGTCGTTCTTCATCATCGGTAATTGAATTTGTTCCTCTTATTATATAACGACAAACTTGAACGGAATTGAGAAGGTAGAGAAATTCGTAATTAAGCACAATATATTGCAGTTCATTTTCAATATTTCCAATCATGAGGTGAAAATTTCCAATCTCTGATCATTAATTTTTCGCATAAAGCTGGACTTCTAGAATAAAAATTAAAAGAAGTAAGGAAAACATTCCGTCAAATTATGACATTTGAAAAACAAATGTCAAAAGCAGTGTCCACATAGGCTTTCCTGAAGATAGTGAAACGAGTATTATTGATCTCGATCAGGCCACACATATAGAGTATTGCGCTGAAGGAAAATTAATTATTTCTCAGTACAACATGACAAAACAGAAAGTTTGTTCAACACAAGTGTGTATTTTCAATTATCATTCAACAGCAAGCGAAGAACACTGTTGAATTACATTTTCTGGTTACAGCAAAAATATGTATAAATAAAATCAATGATCATATGTGCTTTTGTTGGTATGTATACGAGAAAATGAGTAAAATAAATAAAAGGGAATCCTCGACAACAGTGTGTTATGTGATGTCAAGGCCAGTGTCCGAAGATTCGTTTGTTAGTTTCCCCACGTCATTCTATGTGGCATGAAGCAGTGGTGGTGCTATGAATTCACGCTACTCGCTTCTCTGTATAAGCTTAAAAGGGCGAAAAAGCTCCATATCCCCTGAGTGAATCCATGAGTCCCTCCACCCCTCAATTCTCGTTGATTGGAGATCTATCGTAGCCACACGGTTGAGTGCGCCACCACCATGGAGTTTCGCCCTCTGGCGAGCCACTAGGTACGCTAAGGTAGCATTAACGCATGTAGAAATGGGGGACGTTTTATCGATCCT
Source organism: Aleiodes sp. PSUC_FEM 10030003 (assembly GCA_018902275.1). Lineage (NCBI taxonomy): Eukaryota > Metazoa > Arthropoda > Insecta > Hymenoptera > Braconidae > Aleiodes > Aleiodes sp. PSUC_FEM 10030003. Next base: position 983 of record JABSMS010018242.1, read on the forward strand.
TTTCCTCCCCACTTTTCTCTCTATCTCAAAATGTACGTCGGCCATGTTCCAGCTCAGGCGCACTGGTAACACCCTTTCCACCCTCTCCCACCTAGCATTTCTGACCCCTTCACCAAGTGTGCAAAAGGAGTTTTCGTGCTTACACACTGTGAGGACTATAGCAATCTAGTATAATTAATATAAAAAAAATGTGTTTAAAATTCAATTGATTTTCTTGAAACAAAAGAAATAAAGAAAAAGACAGTTAGTAATTGTGATTTTGGAGAGCTTTTTTTAAATCACCGTCTTGTGACGTGTGTTACGGGTTTGCAGAGAGAAGCCTCTCTCTGCACTTCAATCGTTTTTTTTTCCATACTGTCGTTGATGGTCGAATACTGTTATCGCAACCCTCAGGAAAATATTGGAAGAACCACAACTGTTCCATTAATTTAATCAATCAAGTGTAGGAATTTCATACGTAAGTAATCATTGTTATCTGATTATATTTTTGCATGTACGGAAGGGTGGGGTGGTGCTCGTTGAGCTTTTTACGTATCTCATTTTCTTTTCAATTTTTTACGAGCTCGGTTGCATGTATATGTTAGTGGTTACGTGATTTCACTCAAGCCCGAATTTTCATATGCGTTAAAAATATTTACACAGTTATTTATTATATTTAGTGATATCAGTCTCTTATTGTGGTAATATTTAGCCAAAAATTCATCGATTAATTTACAACTCAGATATTATGACTGGTTGCTCTCAATTTAACATCGGCCGCTATTCATCATAATTTTTCTCAATGGAATGTCAAAGAAAAGAGGGAGACTTCTCTAGCTTCAACTATCGATTTTATTTTCGTTGGTTCTTTTTCATCATATTAATAACTCGATTCTCAAGCATCGGTGGCCAGGATTCATGCCAATTAGATTGAAGTATCAAAGTAGTTCTCTTCAGAGCATCCGATTCTTTTTTTTTCATTTACTCGCCTTTTCAGCGTTTCATTTTTCATCCAGTTTGAAATAAAAGAGGCAACTGACTTGCCGCACAATAGTTGTTTTATATTCTCTCTCGCAATTCCAATATTTTCGCAACATAAATGTAATCGTTACAATTTCATTTCATTTTCCTTTTTTTTATCTCTAAAGAATTTTAAATGATTGAAGATCTTACTTAATCTTTTACCTTTTCTTACTCTTTCATTTCAATTTCAATTATTTTTCTTTCATCTCCAGCCTCCCAGTACTTTTCTCTTCCTAGCAATTGCTCCTATTTGATCGTTTACATCCCGGCATCAATGAAATTTAAACGAAGTGGGAAAAATTGAGAGAACAAAAAAAATAAATTCATGCAATGAATTATATTTCTGCTCTTCTTTCTTTTTTTCTCTTTTTTTTTTATCGATTCTCAGAGTTATTGTAAAAATTCATGATAGTTTACGTCAGTCTATGGAATTGCGGAAGTATTTAGCATTATCCCCATGGGCTAATACAACTAAAATATATAGGAGTTTTGAGGACGAAAAAATTAAATATTAGTATACATCGTAATCGATTTTCTCAAAGAGAACAAATTCAGTTGGGTTCGGAATGAGGAAAGAGATGTATTATCAGGAACCCTACCATTGAGATATGTAGGCCAGTCAATATATCCCCGTAACTTCCATAATAAGTTTTTCCAAAAGCTTATATTTTTCATCACACAGAAAACTTGCCTTCTACGTAATCACATAATCTATCGAGTATTCATATTGTATCCTTTATCTGCAGAAAGAAAATCATTCCTTTCAATAGTCGTTCCATTTGGCATTTGAATACGATATTATTCAAGTGGAGATTATTCACGATACAAACCTTTTGAATTTACTGATTGTGCAAAAGCTTGTTAATATAAATGTATTATTTTAAACATTGTTTGAACACAAAAAATTGAATTGCATTCATTCCTTCAATTTAGTATGGAGCTGCTATTGTTTCAGTGATTTGAGGCGAGAGATCGCGTGTGTAATTTTTAAAATGTCCATACTTCTCTCCGAGAGGTGCACGAATGTTTAATTAAATCAATGTTATATCTCTAGAGTAAATTTTCCTGCGTGACAAACAATTTAAATGAATCATCTACAACATATTGCGGTCTATGGATTCTTTTATTATATTCAAATTAATTTATTAAATTGGGGAAATATTCCAATTTCCAAAGTTGGTTCTCGTTGAAAATCTTCCATTATTCAATTCCTCTTTCACGAGAAGCAAAAATTTGAAATAGAATTATAGTTGCAAAATCCAATTAGAAGCTAGAGTGTCACATTATTAATAATTAAACTCATATTACGAGAGCAGCGTTTATATTGATTCATGGGTGAATATATATATTCACATTCATCTTTATTTTTGGAATCCATAAATTCATAAGACGAAATGTTCCTGAATACAACAAGAGATTCCGTTGGAACTTTATGATAAATATTCAATTTTCATTTTTTGTTAGCTTTTGACGAACTTCAGCTTTCTATTCCCAACCACTTTGGTCCTGATTCCTCATGGAAAATCCGAATGGAAAAAATTACAACTACAATTTTTTTCCAATGATGAAAATAAAACTGCGATATTCTACGCCAATATCATCGGAACGTAATGGCATGAAATTCATCCCACGCATCGTTATCTGAGGAAGATATGCCAGCGGTTGACCGAAGGACAGCCAAGAATTACCCCACTACGCGACTCGAAATCTGACTACTCATGATCATCTGCAATAACTGCTCTCCTTACTATCTCCTATAAATCATTCAGCTTATACCAAGTGGAACTCATTCCTGAGTTTGTATTTGATTTAGGTCAGGCGATTGAATACCATTTTTGTGTTACTTTTTCTCTCAGCTAATGTTTAGTTAACTTTGAGATTATTTGAACAGGCGAACTTTAAAAATGTTAGAAATTTTTTTTCTCTTATGATGAAAATGCTCCACTTTGTGACTATTTCCATCTGAATAATTTCATTATTTACACTCTTGTACTCATCAGATTGAATTACGGACTCAATGTGTGAGTAATTTGAAGATTCATTATCCCTTAAAATCGAGTTATTTCATTATCTAAGAATTAACTCCATGAGTATCGATTCCCCAGTGGTCTATTGCCCGGAGTGACCCCCTATTGACTATGCCCATTTCTCTTTCCATGGCTATCGCCTTAATGTCCCAGGCTGGAAGTTGAATTGGCTGTATCTAGTAGTTTATCCATCAGAATGAATGGCAAAGAATCTCACATCACAAAATCTTATTGCCCGCAATAGGTCATGATACTCCTCTTCTTTTTTCATAATTTCTTAGCTATCGAACCAATAAAAACTCCATAATAATTAAATAATAATAAAAACGCTTCCATTGACATGAACAAGGAAGAAAATGAAAATCAGAAACAATTAGCAATTTCGTAACAGCATTCCAACTCCAATGCAGAGTCCCCCTCAGAGTACATTTAATGAACACTTATTAAAATTGTAAATTGTAAAATTCTGTAATGATAATTGCAAATTTTAAATGAGACTATTATTTAATAAAGTGGGATGACTCTATTAGAATTTATCCCATATTTAGAACGAGAGATTAAAAATAATATGACTATCAGGGATTATCACAGATCGGTCGACAGGATTTTCTTTTTTCGTCTTTCTCTCCATCTGCGGTATAGCTTCAATGAGATTTCTTTCGGCGTTCATCAATGTTTCACAGAACTGACAATTTTCCAATTCAAAAGTTACAATAACATTGAACGATTTTCCACTAACGGTGCTTAACGTTGCTCATTTAAATAAAAAAACATCGAATAATATCAAATGAATTTTGATTTCATTCAACAGAATATATTGTCCCTTGATTAATGATCTTGGAATATTTATAGAGATATGATAAAATGAATGTACGTGGGAAGACTACGTCACAGGATGCGTTCTGTGTTTACCATCCGATCAACGGAGAAAAAATAAAATATGAGGAAATTAACAGGGAGAATTCTTTGGTACAATATGAGAATGACGTTTTCGATTCTACAGTAATAAACTCATGCAGTGTCACGGTGTCCTGAGAATTTTCCTGTCACCGTGAAAAAGTTCTTTCGAAATAAGTATCTGAAGGAAGTGGAAACCCCCGTTTTGCGTCAGACAACCATAAATTCTCGCCCTCCTTGTGTCGGTTCCCACGTCTCTTCACAATTTCGAGAGTTCAACTATAAGTAATATGAGGAAATATTGTGACCCTTTATCATTACATTTTCTCATTCATCGCCGATAATTTATATCGCATGGAATTATAAAAACGTGATTCTACTAGAAATTATCAGCAAGGAAATATGGAATGGCATTATTAATTCATGCTCCTTGGCATGAAATTTTGTATCTAGGCCGAGACTCTAAAAAAGAAGAACTTAACACCTCTTAGACGGGCAGGTATATCATAGTTTGAGAGCTCTCACCCTCACGTATCCCATACAGCTCTCTTGCCTAACCCTTCACTAGTCATGATTCAAGACACAAAATTTTGAAAATTTAAAATATTTTGGATTCATATTTTGAATATTCAATTCATTTTTTGAATTGCATAGTATTATTCAATTCAATTCAATTCAAACACTATTCGCACACCCCTAATCCAAGTAGATTGTAAATTACGTTGAAAAACTCACAATGATTCTCTGACGTCTCATCTTAGTCGCCCGTCTTTTTTTAAAGACTTATCTCAGAATAGGAAGAAAAAAGAAAATTAAAGGTCATTCAGAAGCAAACGTATGACGTAGAACGACGAAAATACTTCTGATGGATCACAAGACAGCGCGAAATATCCTGAGAGGTCTCTACAATTTACATAAAGCAGGCGAAATCTCATGAAACAATACAAACATAATATTTTAATTTGATAAATACACACGCATAAAAGATATGAACTATGAATAAATAGACTTTGTGAAAACATCCGCAGATTAGATTTGTGTACGGTGCAATCAACATGAAGTCAGAATTATTGTTCCATGAAACAGCTATTATATACAAAATTCATTTTGAAATAATTTTATCATGTACACAGTACACAAAAGTTGATTCACGAAAGTTGAAAGTTATAAATTAACATTCATATTTTACAGTGTTATAATATTTTTAAGTTTATTCTTCAACTTCGACATTTATCCTGAGCCATCGTAATTTTACTTGTTTGCATATTTCTTTCCACGGGCCAAAGGACATACAACTTGGCAATTGAATCCTCTTATATCCATAACCCACGTCTTTTTTTATCCCACTTTTCTTTATCGTGCTGTACCGCAGTTCGCATGAGCATCCTACGCAATTTCTAGAGCTCAATAATGCCACTGAAGCCAATAACTTTCAACCACTACGTGCCGCTGGGACCTTACGATCACATCCTATCTACGTTCCTCACATTAAAAAAAATCATATTCAGAAAGTCGTTTTTTTTAGACGTGATAATTTTGTGATTATCTTCCAGTACTTGCTTTTACCGGCTAAAAGTAATAAATGGAGAATCAAATTTATCTGATCAAGTCATAAAGAGAATACTGCTATTAATAATGTTTGTTCATCATAATACTTAATTTTGCTCAGAATTTAGAGGAATAACTTTTATTTTATTTTCTTTCATATATAACCGGCATTGAGTTTAAACTGTGAAGCGACTATTTCCACGTGTGTGGGTCCAAGGCCATTCAAGCGCGATACGCGAATGTATATACATTCGCTTCAAGTTCAACATGTCAATAAATTTTTTTTTTCTTTCTTCTTCTCAACAACATAGACCAGTTGCCAGTAACTCCAGTGATTGCGCAGAGTCCAAGTTAAACTATTGAGCGATTATTCTTTTATTTTTCATTTTCTCTTCTTTTATGAAAAGTAAATTTTCTCAAGAAATATTCCTTAATTTTTTTAGTGTTTCTTCAAAGTTTGTATTAGTTGAATTAGAATTGTGTTCATAAAAAAATGAAAAGTTTCGTGCTCATTCGTGTACAATGCAATTTACCTGCACTCGATGTGATAAAAAATCTGAACATTCGACTCGCCTGACTCTCCGCGGGTTCAATGGGCAAAAAGTTTGAGCTGCAGGTCACGCGTGGGTGGGGCAAAGAAGATGAAAATGTGCGGCACTTGTACTGATTAAATTAGCTGATTCTCTTTTCTATCTGTGCGCACATGCTCAAGTGACTTTATTATCTGGAGACACAGAGAAAATATAAAAACTAAAATGAATATGTTTATGTCAAATACACGAGAGTGAAAAATTATCCAAAACAGTTTTTCCTCAAGCTGAAATTATTTCTCTGATGTTCAACAGTTCAAAGGTTGAATACAAATAGGGTGATTCGTATGCGCCCAAGCCTCACTGTTTGAGTGACTTTTTGGCAATTTTTAGATCCAGCCACACTGAGAAGAACAAGTGGGTACTTATGAGTTTCTTTTAGGAGTCACTCTTCAATTATTATTTTTCCTCTTTCAGACAATGCCGCCAATGAAAAGAGAGGTATCAAACACACAGGAGGTTCCTGTGGCAGCGACTCCTACTAGCAATGCTCAAAATCTTCCCGCATTACCAAACACAACATCGAGAATCGTCGCATCCAGTGAGGAAAGCCTTTCTGGTAATAATTTAGAAGGAGTTGTCAAGAAAATAATCGTTCTTCAATTCGTTCGAAAAGATAGATGCATTTTGAATAATAAAATACTTTTAGTGAGCAGCTCGGAGGCTCCTACAGAGTCAACAGCAAACAAAATCGAAACAAAATTGGAAAACATTGGCAAAGAAATAGCAGCTGCTGCAGGGATACCAACATGGGGTCTAGTAGCCATTCTAATAGGTAATAAAAATATGAAGAATATCAAAAGAATCATGATTGAATATAATTCATATGTAAAATGCTCTAATTTACTCGTCGAATGAAACTAATAACGAATTTGTAACTTAGAAAACGTATTTAAATTCATCTGCCTTATCTCCAGCGGTTGGCGTCATCGTTCTTGGAATATGCTTTTGCTGCATAAGAAGATGTTTCCGCAAAAGACGATCAAAGGATGGGAAGAAGGGACTCAAGGGAGCTGTAGATCTAAAGAGTGTACAGCTACTTGGTGGAACATACAAGGACAAGGTTTTTCATTATTTTTTCCATTTTTGTTTGGATAGTCACTAGATCAATAAATTTATTTCCCCCCCGTGGAATCCACTTTCATGTGTTTAGGTACAGCCGGATATGGAGGAATTAACGGACAATGCCGAGGAGCCGGATGAAGCGGAGAGTAAACAGAGTGAGGTCAAGCTTGGAAAACTCCAATACAAGGTGAAACAAAAGCTTACGAAACCGAAGAACAGCAAGATTAAAACTGTTTCTTATTATAATTTTTCAGGCGAAAAAAAAAACATTTATTGATTTAAAATAACTTTTTCAATTAATGATTGTTCTCAAAATTTTATACTCGTCTCTTAATTGCCTTGACCTTCTTTTACTTAGCTCGAGTATGACTTCAACTCGAACAGTCTGGCAGTTACAGTCATACGAGCTGAAGATTTACCTGCACTTGATATGGGCGGTACTTCAGATCCTTACGTCAAGGTTTATTTGCTACCAGATAAGAAGAAGAAGTTTGAAACTAAAGTCCATAGGAAAACACTCAATCCAGAATTCAATGAAACTTTCACCTTTAAGGTAAACGTTATTGTTTCACACAGTTGATCATTTAATCGTTTTAACATTACTGTGTTTACAAAAGTTGATGAAGCAGAATAAACTTCATGAAGGAATAATTTTACCATGTTTAGAGCGTACCATATGCTGATGCCATGAACAAGACTCTCGTATTCGCCATATTCGATTTCGACAGATTCTCAAAACACGATCAAATTGGTGAAGTTAAAGTACCACTGTGTCAAGTTGATTTAGCTCAGACAATTGAGGAATGGCGAGAGCTTCAAAGCGTGGAGGGTGAAGGCGGACAAGTGAGTATATCCATTAGAGTAATGCCCTGAAAGCTCTTTGAGATATTCTGTATTTGAAAGATCAATATCTACTCGATTGCGTTCTGATTCGCCTGTCGAACTATAACTAGACGCTACATCCCATTCAGTCAGATAATCTCTGTGTATCTGTGATCCAGATTAGTTCAGGAAAATCGTAGGAAATAGTAAAGGAAGATGGAGTGAAACAGACATATTCGATTTTCACTGAAATTTGAATGTTCTGTGAATGAAAATCAGCGCAAGGGTAGTGAAATTATTTGAGATAAGATATTTTCAATATTTCCATTGAAAAGCTGAAGAAATTTCCGTTTAAAGACAAGTATTAAAATTGATTTTTGGAATTTTTTTGAAAACCCAACCGTTTTTATAAAAATTGCAGACATTTCCATATCCGTTCTTGAGTTTTTGCAGTTTTTTTGCCATTAATTCTGTTCCTAATTATCGTAGCGCAAAAACTTGAAGATAGATGAAATTGGAGGCTGAATTCTTGATTAAAAAACTAAAATTTTCAAAAAAAATCCAAAAATTATTTCTGCCACATGTTGTTCTTCAGAAATTTCTTCAGATTTTTTATGGCGTCATTAAGAAAACTCTATCTCAAACTACTTCATTGGAATGTCGATTTTACCAAACTTTGCCCTGCAGCTTATACACTAACTTTGCTCTACTTTGAAGGACAACAAACTTGGAGATATCTGCTTCTCACTTCGTTACGTTCCAACCGCTGGAAAACTGACAGTTGTAATTCTCGAGGCAAAGAACTTGAAGAAAATGGACGTTGGTGGTTTATCAGATCCATACGTTAAAATTGCACTGATGCAGAATGGCAAACGACTCAAGAAGAAGAAGACATCAATCAAGAAATGTACTCTAAATCCTTACTACAACGAATCATTTACTTTTGAGGTTCCATTCGAGCAGATTCAGGTACTGCCTCAAACTTTAGTTCACGGAAGCATGAATAGATTCGGTATTAATAAATGAATTTCTAATTCAATTACAGAAAGTGAATTTGATGGTAACTGTCGTGGATTACGATCGTATTGGAACATCAGAGCCAATTGGCAAAGTCATTCTTGGATACAATGCGAGTGGAACTGAACTCAGACACTGGTCCGACATGTTGGCATCGCCGAGACGTCCAATTGCACAATGGCATACACTCAAAGATCCTGAAGATGGCGATAAGAAGGACTAAGATAATTCCATTCTTTAAAGAGGTAAACTAACGAGAGATTCTACATCCTCAAATCCCCGTTCCTTTAATATTTAATTCAATCCAAAGAAAATTGCAGTACATAAAAAATTTTGAACGAATCACGTTTAGATTCTTTTCAAACTTTTCAAAAGAATGAATAAATTATTATTAATAAAAGAAAAACATTTAAAATGAAGAATTCCAAATGACAACAAAAATAATTACTTAGTAAATTATTATATTGATTGATTACTTCAAGGAAGAGTTAAATTGAGGAAAATTACCACCAATGAATTTAGAATTAATATGATCTGGCGAAGTGTAGTGTCTTGTATATACACACAAATATCTACTATACTTCTTTCTGTAGATCAGTTATTACACTGAGAATGATCTTTGAGATGATGCGTTCTCCACGAAGACACCATTCACGAATAGCATTGACTTGCATTTTTTTCATTTACAATTATTACCATTGAAATACAATGTTTCTCTTTCGCATCATATCTTCAATCAATAATATTTTATTTATCATTCATATATATTCCTTGATTAATGAATTTAATAATAAATTTGTGGTAGAATTTATTGTTATAGTTATGATAAATTGTAATTTACTTTTTATTGTGCAATGCTATTGTACACGATGTCTTCGTATTATGAAATAATAATAATAATAATGAAAAACAGAAATCGATGAATAAACATTGAAGGAAATATTGATGACACTTTGAGTTATGTACTATACAAGTCATTTGAAATTTTTGGTATGAATTCAGTATTATTTATTATCATTTATTTATTTAGCCATAAATTACATATTTCAATGCCGACAAAAAAATACAAAAAAAATGGAGGAAACAATTCCGAATAACAACGATGATTTTCATTATTTCGCGCTATTGCTTAAATGTAAATGGTCCCTGAAATTATAGAGAATTCGTGGCATATACGAGAGTAAAAATGAAATGTATGTATGGATAATCGAATTCATATATGTCGAAAAAAATAAAAGTGAATTAATAGCCATGGAATTATGTGTAATTTTTCCTTCTATAACTAGCATATTAAAATGGACGACTCGATTAAAATTAAATGAACAGGCCTATTCTACTGGTATATCTGAAAATCAATGGACAAATAATCTATTGAACAAGACATGAAAATTATTACATTGATTTTTCATCATCATCCAAGTTCATTAATGGACAATGGAATTGAAAATTTGATTTTCTCATGCCATTCTTTCCAAACATCTATGCATTGAAAAAAAATTAAAGAGCTACATATTCTTGGGGATAATAATTGTTGATCTTGATCGTGAATTCCTTGATCAAGCAACATTCTTGAAAACGGCCTTTTAAAACTATAATATTAATAACAAAATCAAGTTAAGACATAAAATCCTCGTAAATTACACTGAGAAAATATTTTATCGGCTATTGTTCACATCATCCGCTGAATTTTACGAAAAATCACATTAGAGAAGAATGTATATATATATGTATATATATA
>JABSMS010018253.1:0-11686 GCA_018902275.1 Aleiodes sp. PSUC_FEM 10030003
ACGATTTTTCGTCCAATGAAAAATCTTCTAAACCATACAGTATGGTGCTCACACCCATAGTGACATAGTGATATCCGCAATGTATTTCTTTCCGTGTATTTTGACGAACTGATATGAATTCAGAAAAGGCAATAAACAGGATCGACACCGTGACAAGGCGTGCACGGGAGTACTAGATTATTTAGGTTGAATCGTACCGTGACAGACCCGCGTATGAATACAAGTTTGAAATAGTAAAACTTCGAGTGTGTCGAATATATTGAATGGAAAATATCATAAACTGAGACTTTCATGCGATCATAATTTTATCCTCTACATTGGAGCATGAAGAAAATATTGATATTCATTTCGTGCTGAAGAAATCGTTTTATAGATAACTTATATATTCAAATCGCATCTATTTCGAGTGAAATCCGTGCATGAAGAATTCAAACAATTAAAGGTTCTTCTATATTATTCGCAGTTGCAATAAAAGAGTCATTCTGACATTTACCGGAGACTGAAAATTCTTCCTAAAATATGAATGTATCTTCACTTCTGGCCTGAGTGGATCCAATTTTAGATTGTCTATGGAAAGGAGTGAAGAAACTAGTGAAAGACATCGTCATCGTAGAATCGAAAGGGCGTAAGTGCCATTTTTTTCTGAATAATAAGGTTCCAAACTTTTACGTAAACATTTACGTAAATATTTTCAGCCAGGAACAATCTTCCAATCAAAACAAATTAAATGTCACGCTCATGAGAATTACCATCAGATTATCCATGAAGTTTCAATTTTATTCTAACAGTGTAGAGGCAAGATAGGTGTCAGCCATCGATCATATTCGATAGCTCTCTGTAAGTTATTTTAGAATAACGTTAATAATTAATGAATTGTGTAGGCTGTTCCACGAGGCTCTCAACACATACGTATAATAAAATACAAGCAGTCTGCTACAAATTGCCTGATATATCAGTTTGGAAAGGGTAGTAACGAAACAATGTATTCCCACGAGGATATTGGTTGCAGTATAACATTGTGTATAGTCTCCCGGTGATGTACAGTGATAGCCAATGTACAAACTCTACGAAAATCATCATGTTTCCCAGAACTACAAATCCCCCTTTCTGTTCTGTTGAATGCTCGGTCCTTTAACTAGCTCAATTCTCGACAATTGCGAGCTGAACAAATTCCAATGCTCATTCGTGCTGCAGATATAGGTTTCACTTCTTGACCCAAATTGCCACGGTCATGAAGCTCATTAAAACATGTCTCTCTTGTGTTGCTTTCCTTTCGTCCTCTCTATCCTGAGCAATTGCTGTTTCCCTTTCCTCTCTACCCAAGTACAATGTACACAGCACTGAAGGCAGCTCTCTTGTTAGGTTTAGACGCATCTATGAAGAGAATTCAACACAAATGGACACGCTGAGATAACTCCTTTGCCGAAACAATTTAAATCCTCCCGTCAGTTTATGTTGGTTGATTGTTGTTCATTTCTACGAAAAAAAATGATAATGCTAACTTCTATCGGAAGTTGGCATTACCGAAGCCCGAATTATTGAGGTCTTTCTCTACTATAGCTTCATAGTTATCAAAATTATATTTCTCTCTCAGTGTATTGTTCATCGAAATCCTCAAATTTTAGATGAAATCATCGAGAAAATTCCATCCCTATGTTTCCACGGAAAATCCGCATTACTCCACGCCCTCGTAATATCTTCATGCATTCTCATTTATAGAATCTCAAAAGGAAGGAACAGAAAAGTCCGCGAACAAGTTTCCTAGAGTAACTGAGAGATGAGTAATTTCCTCCTCAAGATGAAAACTTTGGTATGAGTACCCACGATTCAATGGTTTTTAAGGTAGAATCCATTACAAGAAGCGTATTCCGCAAATGGCACAGGATTATAAAAGCTTTTAGCACTCAGAATTAATTGATCAGTTATCTAACCACGTTTTCCGGTTTTAATGAAAATAAACGTTTGAGTTGTGACAGAAAGTGTTATAATACAACATAAAATATTCGTAAATTACTTGATCAATACTCCTCTCATATTCATAATATTCCAATGTACTTAAAACCAACATTTTCAACTTCGTTATTTAATCTAACTCATCGAGTTTAATTTAAAATTATTATACTCACTCTTTCCATTGAAACAAGTAGATTTTAAACTTCATCCACACTCTGGGTATTTCAAAAGTAGTGAACAAATTTTCCCTTACAAAAACACCACTCAAGCTTAATTCTAAAGTTGAGAAATCAGCACAAATGGCTACACACACAAATTCTCTCCGCTCGAGAGCTTTTGTTCTCTGTTGAAAAAAAGTTGAGGAAAAGTATTAAAGATAAACATTCAACCGAGTTCTCTAGTCAATTTATCTTCTTAGGATCAGTCAAAAAATCATAAACCATAACTATGCGCTTTCCGGTAATGAAGTGATACTCGACGCAATGCGAAGCAATTTTTCGCATACGGATGCATGTTAAACCGTTTTAACTACCTCATGAAATCCATGAAATAATCCAAATCCCCGGTAACAATGCCGGGGCTTGAGACAATTGCTGCGGATCGAAACGAATAGAATCACCGAGTTGCTCCAGCTTCCCAAGCTGATGCAATGCCACTGGCTGAATGCACAGTATTTCACCTCTTTTATTTTCATTGTTAAACACAATGTTCACGATGCATTGTTTTTTCTCAAAAGAAAATATAAAACCGTAATTCATTGGTATTATCTCGCTTCGTATTCTGTGCTTGTGGAAATTGAAAGTTTCCTGAATGACATCCTCCAATGGGATTTTAATCGTTTGGATAATTATAGTCGTATTTTCACCGTCAATACTCGTTAATTCACGAGTGAATTAAGACTTTTTGGAGTATAAATAATGAATTTAAATGAATTTATCAGATGCTGACGGAAGTAAAAGCCACAGTAGCCAATTTTGGAGGCCGCGAATGCTCATCGAAGCGAGAAGATAGCCCCGTAATTTACGTAAGTAAAATTGAATCGATCAAATAAAGTAAGAAGAGTGGGAAAGAGAGAGAGAGCAGTGGACAATTTTACCTCAGGCAAATCTGCCAATTGTGCATTATCAGATATTCTCACAGCACTGACATTGCTTCTGCATTTTACCAGAATGCATGAATGCACTCTCAATATATCGTTGTCCTAGAGTCAAGAGGGCGTAAGTGCTGTAATGATTTTTTTTATTATGATTTTTCAAATAATACGAATCGAAATTTTTTTTTTTATGGTAAAATTTTTTATATGATTTCTTTTATTCATGGAAAAGGAATTATTATGAACCACCAATCAAAACGTTTGAAAATACCAACAATGATTTGATAGAAATTGAAGAAAATTATACACGTTAATTACACAATTATTGTTTTACAAAATAACTTGATATCAATTATAATATTTTTTCGATGCGTAATGATATTAAGTTTACATACACATTTGTCATTAGGATCGAGGTGACGTTGACCCGTCAGACGATTCCTCGTACGTCTTCCTTGGTTCTCCAAATTGCATGGACTCGGGTGTGTTATGCTAGCCCAGCATACTAAAACGTTTCTCTATCGCGCGTTTCAAGATTATACTGCACTTGGCATCTCTGGGTTCCTATACGGTACATCGCATTCAAGCCAATGTGTACTAAACCATCCTAACCTGGGAGCAAAATTAACGATCGGAAATTTCTGACCTCCGGCTGAGTTATAGACTCGTATAAAAGCTGCATCGATGCATAACGTTACTATTTGTGGGTGAGCAAGTCATCAATTGAAGCCACCATTGAATTGGTAAATTGACTATTTTTTATCACGGTTAATAAGAATGTTTTCTTCGCATTTAATTCTACGCGCAGAACGAATCAAAAGAAGCGTCTTCTCAAAATTAAAATTCTCTTCAAAAAAGCGGTGGGGCGAAAAAGGCGTATCTCCATTAGGTTCCGAGATATATGCAAGAGAAGATCGGCGAAAAAAATCGGCTTATCCCGTGCCATTTTTGAGATATCTACACAAATTAATTTTTCCGGAAGAATAGGCTGCAGCAACGATATAACTCATAGCATTGTCATCCGCTGAATTTGAACTCCCTCCAATTCCTCTCCCTTTACCACATCCTTGCGGTAACTTCTCCATTATAATCAGACGAATTCACCAAGACATTGATGATGAGGATTATTCACTTGAATCACTCTCTCGGATTTCCTGAGAGATTTCATCAACAAGAGCCCTCATGAATGTTGCCTATATTGTGCTCAGACTCGAGCTTTTTAGCTTCAAGCAGCGCCGCGATTCTCCATAATCTCCACACCTTTGAGCTATCTCTATCACCCCATTCAAGTGGAAATTATATTCACAAAAGTGTTTATTACTCTTTCGAAATTGTGCCTTCGGAATTTTATGATTACCATCTACAATAATACGGAAGTTTTAGAGGATAAATTAAGGGATTTCGATCGAAAGCTGCAGGATTCTTCAGTAGGAAGAATATTTTGGGGTTTTTCGAAGTAAAATTCTTGCACATGCCACGATAAATTTCGCTTTGAAGAAGAATCATGGAGCTGAGCTGGTGGAACCACAAAAGATTTAAATATCTCTTTGATATGCAGATGGAGTTAAAACGATTGAACTACTGGGTCCCTGCATTTCTCTGGTACATAACTCTTCGTGAGAAAGCCTCTTGTCGTTTGATTTCACCTAGTTTCCATGAAATCCTGAGATAATGAAATTCACTTATCGTTATCTTCAATCTGCGGTTCATTTTCTGCTATTGCGAGCTTTTTATTTATCTCCATTCATTCTCCTTATCTCATTGAAAATTCTGTTGCCGGAAAAAAGATATAAATTCGGATAAAATCACGGGAATTTGACTGGAAGCGGAATATGAAAATCTTTCTCCACAATAAATACTGATTTCTCAATTTCACCATCGATATTCCATAAATTCCAGAGAATAAAAGAGCATGACACGTATGATGTATCCAAAAAAAGGTTCATAGTTCAAACTGTGAGATGAATCCAATTATTTCATTAAAAAATTGAATAAACCAAGTTTACTATCGACATTGCGCACTAAAGTCGCGGATTTATTTCTTCTGTAATTTCAATTTTTCTGATTGAAATGACAGCCAATAGAGAATTATCCTTGACTATTCTACTTTTGAAACGGATACGTCATTGGAATCCACTTGACAGACAAATATTCCCAAAGATATTATCTTCGATAAAGAATCACTGATTCTGCCACTTCTTATTTTACATCCACCAGAAATTATATCCGAGCGTCCTTTCCTGCAATAATTCTACATTTATGTGGAACAAATTATATAAACTCGAGAAATTCTCGGAAACTCGTTGCACAAATCGAATAGGAAGGAAACATAGAATCAACGAAGCAAAAACGTTCATCCGGTTCTTTCCAGTACTTCCCACATCATACGAGACATTTCCACTTTTTTTTCATTTTTCTCTCGTGATTTGTTGTAAAAGGAAATTCAAAAAATAAAAGTCTTTCTCATTTTCGTGGGCAGCCTCCATTGGTTTACCACCTTCCCAAGGCATGCAGAATGTATACGAAATATACATGCCGGTGATGGCACATACAATGTGCAACCAAGGACATCTCCGTGTGTACCTCCAATGCATATTTCATGGAGAACATGCAGATTAAGCGTTGCCTCAGCTTCTGTGCGGCCTCTGTCATACATACAGAAGTGGGTGATACAAAAAATATGATGTTGAATGGTTCGTACCGATTTTTTTTTTTCGCACCCAATTCTGTGAAATTTTTTCGTTCCTTTTTTCGGTGTGAGACTCACAAATAAAAAGTAAATAGCGTTGGAACACGTGAGAATTATCGAATTTTTCGTTGATTCTTCGGGTGCTGATTTTGTTACAATTTCGGGTGTGAAATTCAAACGATTGACAATTTTTTGCTAAAAATTATTGTCACAATAATTCCAGTGAATAAAGAGAACACTTCATGAATATGCATAACCACGAAGCTTTGTGTATACAAACATTGTGGGAGTCCATACGATACTTTGCTGAATCAAATGTTTTTCACTCATTCCGCATGAATCTAGTCTCGTTAATTTTCAAATGCAGATGTTTTTGGATTAAAAGCGCATTCACGTGTTTTATTGTCGTTTTTACGTCTTAAAATTAATAATGTGATGGAATCGAATATTTTTCGTGCAAACACAAAAAGTGTCGAAAATTTTGCGCTTTGGTAATTTTTCTGAAAATCATTTAGAAAAATTTCTATATTTTTATTCACTGGCTAGTTTCTTAGAAAAAAGCTTCTGAAGTTGGAATTTTTGAACGTACTAATATACCTATATATCGTCGTTATAGAATCAAAAGGGCGTAAGTGCCATTTTTTCTTGCTCAATAATAAAAGGGCGTAAGTTAGTATTCTCTCAGTTTTGGAAGCGTTTTTTGAAGAAACTGGGCGTTGGATCATTCTTCAATTTCTTCAATCTAATATAAAGTTTGAATGAACAATGTCATTATTTATGAAAAAAAAAATTGATGAAATTATGCAATTTTTTTCCGGAGTAAATCCATGTAACCCCTCAAAACCCGTGTTCTCATTCGTAACAATATAGTTTCCAAATTATATATTTCCTGCAGCGCTCATACCGCCTCGAGAGTTTGATGCACGAATGGAAAACAAAAAGACACTCAAATAATGAAGAATTCAACTACTCGACAGTATGTACAACATACTTTGCATTATCCCTAGTCATGTTCTACGATTTCCGTAGTACGTAATAGAGCCGGCTTTGGTTGGTAAGTATAAATCTCGTTGCAACTCACTCGAGAGTAACATAGCCAAAAGTTATACATGCATGGAATGCAGTCGAAAACCTAACTGACATTTCGCTTACTCGACTTCCTATTTCATTCACTGTGTGTCCAACTTTTCACGTATGGTTTTCAGTTTCATACACACATTTGTCCCAACTTCAATAACACGGATTCACTGAATATTGCTTCTGACGTTGTGATTCGAACTCTTCTGGTGCAATTATGGAATTTCATTGGCTCAAATATTTAATTAACTTCCAATAATATGTCATTGGAACATACGCGTGCGGTTGCGTAACAACTAGCTTTGCCGAGTGCAGCAACGCATGAAAATCCCAATTTTAAGGATACCACTTCAATGTGTGGCGTTCGCTTTACGTGGAGTCAATGGTTTCTGCGATATTTGCAGTATAATCGAAATAATAATTTCAGAATTTTCACGTAATTTTTGATTGATATAAAATTTCATTTAAATTTTTTTACACACATTAAACTAAATGTTATACCCTTCATCAATTTACTCCGTTGAAAACTCCCGAAATCCCCCAAGAGTTCTACAGTACTTCCTTAAGATATTATAAACATAATGCATTTAGCTTAATCAATTCTTCATTATTCCTCCTGAACTCGCTCAACAACTTAATGCCTTCACAATTCATTCAAAAAACTTCCTCACCATTAATTTCCATTTCACTCCTGAAATTCAATTCAATTGTACTGTGAACATTGAATGTTCGTCTTGGGACCAGTGTTACAATACAATAAGTTTTATGTTAGCAATGGTCCTCTTACCCCCTCTGGTATAAGCCATATACTTTTCTACACTATCCAAGGTTATTTTAAACTACGTAAGATAGCCCAGCGAAGTTCGAAATAATTTTAATTCTCCTGAGAGTAATGGATTCCAGTGTACTCACAATAACGACCAAAGTTTTTACTCTGCTGTTTGAAAATAACGTTTTAACGCAACTATTATTATTTAATAGTGAGTCGCAATATGAGTTTCATGCCCGCTGCAGTCGATATCAGATCGTGAAAGAAAATACAAAATTTCTTCATTCATAATTCAGTTTATTCTTATCCAAAAAAAAATCAGGAATTCTCTGAACTGCGGTGTGTTAATGGTTGGGTCAAGGCTACAAATGTAAATATAACTATTCAGTTATGAATTTTCACTTCACAAACAAGTTGGTCAAACGTTAGACTGAGTAAAGCCTGAGGTGATGCATAAACCCTAGCACGGTGTAAACACGCGAGAAATTGCAAGTGTGACACACATATAGACATAAAGTTCTCCCCTTCTCTATATTGCCAGGTAGTTAACAATTCTGGGTCGATGGGTTGGAATTCTGGTGTCACTCGATTAAATCAACCATTACGAAATTCTCGAGGGACTGTTACTTCAATGGGACTAATTCCATTGATATAACGACGTTCTTAACTGCTTAGTTATTTTCAAAAATATGAATAATTCGAGAGATTATTTGGAGAATAATGTTTCGATACAATTGAGTAGAGAGAAGATTCTTTATTGATGTCTCGGGTTATATCGACCCTTAAGGACAAAATTTGGGTAATTACAACGAAATGCACAGGTTTATTACCGAACATATTTTTAGAACCAATTATGCACGTTAAAAAATTATTATTTAAAATCCAGCGAAAAAACATTGAAATATTCAACAAACTTCATCAAAAATTATTGGTTGAATTTTTATTAAATTGTGATTTTTCGCATATATTTGAATCGATGGAATTTTAGGGAATTCACAGAAAATTCACGTTCATTCATCATTCAATTTTTTATTCGTATTTAAATATTCCGAATTCTTGGTAAGATTTTAAGGCTCATTAAAACACATGAACCCTAGACTTGAAAACATAAATATATAAACAGAAATCCGACGCAGTTCTCATACAATCCTCATACAATCGACTGATTTTGTTTCCTATATTTCAATAGCAAGGAAGGTAAATAATCGTAACCAAGTGACAAAAAGCAATTCTCGTTGCTTAGAATTTTTTTCCTCCAATTTTTCCCTTTTCTTCGTCACTGTGGATTTTAAACAGTTGACATGTATTCGTATCAGTGAGTCGGCGTCGTCGTACACGACCTAGGCGGCATGGCGCTTTCGCAGTAGGGAGAATCAGGCACGAGTCAGCCGACCGCGTGAGGTGCCAGTCTAGCGTTAGCGCGCACTACGACTCTGTCATAAACATTGTGATTTTTATTGAACGAGAGAAAATGTAATAAATCAAGCGACAACGTCAGCTGTCATTGATCATGTGCTTGCGAATTTGTTGAATAATTCGGTTAATATATTCAGATATATTTTAAAGAGTGTTGATTAATTGCGGAATTGAAGGAAATTATTTTTTAAATTTTTTAACTCCGGAAAAACTGAATTTGCATTTGTTCTTTTTAATCCATAAAGTGATGTGATTACTGAGGAGCACAACACGTGTGAGCGGATCGACCAGCTGGTTACAGTGTCGATTTCCAGGTACATAAAAATTTCCATTATTTCTCTGTGAATTTACCTTTTTATTTAATTTACCGAAATATCGTAAATGTTTTTTTTTTTAATTCGGTGATTTTATTTTTTTTAGTAAAAAATTTACCTGTTTCACAAAAGAATTGACACAAATTTTTCTATTCTGATCGTTCTTTCTTCGCTGAAGGTAAAAGAAGTTGGGTAGTAGAGTTTCGTTTTTTGTTGGATTTAAGAAGCGCTATATTTCAGCTTTGAAAGTCGAGCCACAACGTGATCAGAATAGAGAATATTGGTAAAGCGTTGTTCCCGCTTCACGTACCTTGTACTTGCATGAATTTTTCTTTTCTTCTCGTCTTATCACTGTTTCATTTTATGCATTTTTATTTTTTATTCTCGTGATTTTGCATAGACAATTTGAATAAATTCGTGAATCATTGAGAATTTAAGTACGCGAAGAGAACTTAATCATCGGATTTTATGTAGAAAGTATTATGGAATTTTTATGACCCATTATTGGCGAAAGATTCAATCACTTTCGGGAAATTAATAGTCAACGCTGATTATATGGATGGAAATGTTAATAAAAGAGAGTATTAACCAGTGGAAAAATTAATTTTCCATCGATGCAGTTATTGATCAGCATTGATGCACTTTTTTATGATGCAATAATGGCGAATGAATATTCATGAAAAAGTGTAACGCAATTATTGCGGCGGAAGAGAAAGAGTTTACTATCTTCGATTCATGGGATTGTTAATAAAATGATCGCACAGATTTCTCCGGAGACACCGCAGTTCGAATGGGATAAGTTAATAATTTATTGGGGTTAATTCCCAGGTTGACTAAGTGTATTCAGAGCCATTGAACCGAATCATCTGAGGCCATTAATAATTTAATAATTAATGAAGAACCAGGAGTTCAAAGTTACTGTTGGAAAATAATTGAAAATTCGAGATCAATATGTAGATTAAATATGAAAATCGCAATTTTAATTCAAGTTGAGGGGGAATTATCTTTGGAATTTCACTTTTCAATGGAAAATTCAAGAATTATATGGCTCGCCTAAAATTTTATTTATTTATCGAATAATCCACTTGGAAAGTACACGAATAATCGTAATTTAATGGAAATTTCACCAATTTTCACTGGAATACCAAATTTTATTTGAATATTTTCATGTTAAATGAATTTTCAAGAGATAAATTTCGTGAAATTTCAAATTAATTGAAGTTTGGTGAATATTTCAAAACTTTTCCGTTGAATTTTCAATCATAATTTTCTAACAACGTAGATACACAGAATTATGAAATGAATAATACGGAATAATTCGTCGAGAAACAATTCTCATCATGAAATTGATTTTCAAATAATTTTTAACTCTGCGGATTTTGGAAGTAGGTCAATGAAATAATTCGAGTTACTGCGGAAGTTTCTTCGGAAAGAACGAATTTCATTGAGCTGAATTATTCGAAAACTATCGGAATTCGTGGATTTCGAAAATCCGAGTGAATTGCACAAATATCATTTCTGCATATCGAAACATCTGCTTAATGAGATCACGTGACCTAGAATATTTTAAAAATGCATAAAATCAGCGAGAAGAATTCTTTCGTGCAGGAAATTGATCCTCGAATTAAAAACTTTTTCGTGAATTTTCAAGAGCACGAAATTCCTGCAGAAATAAATTGTCATACAATGTTTATGTATCACGATTTGACAATTCAGTGAATTCCTGAAGCCATGACATTCGACGGAGAAAATAAGAGGGAAGAAAAAGTGGCGGAGAAAACAAAGCTGAGTAAATCTTTGAACAAGACACGTGACGCGCTGAGAAAAAACAATGACCTGTGAAGCTTTTTCCCCCCTTTTTTTGCATTGCAGCGGAAGTCTTGTGTTTCGTCGTCGAGTACTCTGAAATGTGACACACGAGGCTAGCGTTCATTGTGATTGAGTGGAGAGTTTCGCTTTGGAGGTGCTAATGGTGGTATGATATTGTCTGAGAAGTCTATTAGCTCTCGACGCACGAAGAATTGATTGACACTCCATTGTTTAAGGAGTTTGGGGAGTGAACGTAAATCAGGTGTGAGGGGGTAAGAGGTTCTACTGTCTAATATTGCCGCCTCGCATTGACGGGCATGGGAAAATGTTAAAATTCGTAGCTTTTTCATATTATTCAAGTGAATATCTTGATAAAAAATTAGACAATTGTCGTGAAATTTTTCTAGATTAATAAAAAAGTATTCAAGAATCGATTTAAAATTTTTGGTTAGTTTTTTCTTGTTCACATCAGAATTATTAAATAAAAAAGGACACAGCCTGAGGAGGTATGTGAATTAAATTATCATTTTTAATTAATTAATGCGACAAACAATGTCAAAAAATAT
>JABSMS010018264.1:0-11683 GCA_018902275.1 Aleiodes sp. PSUC_FEM 10030003
GGCGATGTTCTAATCTCGATTCGCGATGCGAGTTCGACTTTTCAAGATGGCGTTGTTCGATTCGAGATGTACATGCCATGTCTTTTATATAGTAGGAAATTGAGGTTAGAATAGTTTTTCGGAATTATTTACATTATTTACGTTGTTTACGTAAATTACTGGTTTTTTACAATGTAAAGTAATAAACTCCAATTTCCATGAAACGACCCAACCCTGGTGTCGCACTGTGTCTAGTGATTTCCTTGTTGGAAAGCACCCATTATGTAATTTTCCATTTTCCTCTACAGATGGCGCCAGTTTCAAATGAGAAATAAAAACAAACAAGTAATTGACATTTGATGTATCAATCAACAATCCACACTTTCAACCGTAAAATCGTAAAATTTGAATATAGGAAAAATTACCAATTGTAATTTTATTGTTCAAAGAACGGGCAAATTGAATGACAAGCAAATTATCGGAATATTCATTTCCTTCGAGCTGACGAATGTATCAATTAATAGTGTCGCCACCGGTTCTCTTAAGAATTGGCATGTAATTTATTTTTTATTGCAACATATACTGCATCCTATCCTTTCACCTGTTTGTGGCTCATTACAAAATTAGCTGAGTAACAGAATTGTCTAACAATACAAAATTATAAAACTATTTAAGTGAGTGAACTACTGGAGAGTGATGGTTCAGAATTGTTCGTGAACTTATGATATTTTGGGTAAATTGAGGGTCAAATTTATATTCGATGCCCTGGCATAGAATCAAAATTCAATGGGAATGAACCGTGAGAGCATTGAAATTATATAAATTTCATGTCACAATCATCATTTCATTTTCTTCTTAGTTTCATTAATTTGAACATTTGACGTTATCAGTTGACCATGGTCTATTGGATTTTAAAGAAACGTTTTATTAAAAGGTACAGTCTCAATAATTTCCAATAATTTCCTCGATTCTGCATGAATTTTTTATAATTTTATTCATCATCATTTTGTTTTCTCTAAGATTAATATTGAACCTCAAAAATTGTATCCGGCAGAATTAGTGGATATCTTGGAAACGATCAGGTTTAAGAGAATTCACCTTCAAGGCTTTTTCATGTGGAATTTAATTCTCTATGAAAAAGGTCCCTTAACCAATTCTCCTAAACCCAACGGTTCCAGAGATATTTACCAGAAACTGCAAATATAATTCCCATAATTTACTGATGAAGGGAAAAAAAGCAAAAATCAAGTAATTACTTTTACATTAGTTTGAGAATATTTGGCAAACTGTGAGACCGTTTTTGTAAAGTGACTAAATTCTGTACAGAAAAGGTCAAATTCTCCTCAAACCTCACCGTTTCCAAGATCTTTTCAAGATAACGTACATTTTTCGAGTTATGCTCCACTACTTGGCTACTGTATTATCTTATTTCGTCAATTCCCCGCCGAATCAAAAGAATAAAAAATTATTCATTGGATTTTTAAAAAACTTTTTATCATAAGGTACAGTCTCAATAATTACCTACAATTTCCTCGATTCTGCATGAATTTTTCTATTTTAAGATTAAGATTGAGCTGGAAAATTATATCTGGGAGAATGAGTGAATATCTCGGAGGCGAGCAGGTTTAAGAGAATTCACCCCCATGACTTTTTTATGGAGAATTTAAATTTCTACAAAAAAAGATCTCTTTACAAATTCTCCTAAACCTGACGGTTTCCGGAATATTTTCCGAAGACCACAAATATAATTTTCAGAATTCATTGGGTATGGATAAAAAGGATGAATCAAGGAATTACTTCCCATTATTTTGAGAATATTTCGGAGGCTGTAAGGTTTAGCAGAATTCATCAAGAAAGCTCTCTTGACAAATTCCCCTCAACCTCACTGTTTAAGATATTTTCCCAAATCAACGTACACGCGATTTTTCAATTTGTACTTGACCACTTCATTACTGTATTATCGTCCTGTTTCATCACCGCCGAATCAAAAGAATAACAAATCAGCGTTACTCTTTCCTTCTTTCATTGTTTTGTTAATGTGCTTTTGTTTCAATTTACCAGAGTTTTTTCATGTATTTACAGTGTTAAACCTTGACACTGAGATGATATGAAAAAAGTACTATCTCAACCTTGACACTAAATAAACTCTCATTATCACAATATATAAACTCCACGTTGAATATTTCCTCAATTTCTTCAAAATATCCTCAGACATTTCTACGGTTCTCAAAATATCAATACGTCTCTGATTTTTTTTTCTTCGAGTAAATTGAAAACTGTGTCAATTAAATAAATTTGCAAGTTTATTCCTTTAATCTGGGAAATTTAGTGGTGCAATTATGACCCGAATTAGGTATGAAATTTTAAAATTCTTCTTCAATGTGTAGGTTTAACTTTGAATTGCAAAGATTTTGATGAGTTTAAAGGAATTATTAAGTGTTCAAGTGGTAAAGTGGAATGAAAAGATGAGTTGATTTTACTTGTCATCAGTTTTTTGAGAATATTCCAGAATCTAAGAGAGATAGAATCTTTTTTGTAGAGACCTTTCTTAGAAGCTCTAAATTTTCTCTATGAAAATTTTCCCATCTCGATTCGTTCTCGAGGTATCTCGAGAAAACTGTCAAGCAGAATTAATCAAACGAGTTTATCCACTTCATGACTTAAAAAATTTACACTAAAAAATAAAATTCTCACGATTGGAATTTTTTTATCGCTTTAAATATATCTGCAATTGAAAAAGTGCGGAAAATGTTTGAAACTATCATGACAACCTTCGAGTCAGTGATTCATGAAACAATATAAGGGGGAGAATAGTTTACTCCGTAGCAAAAGTTGATTCACACTCCAGCTGTTCCTCTACCACATGTTATTCGCCTCACAGTTCATTGATTTTTTTATTCTTCTCTCTTGTTTAGGTTTACTGTCTGTCAAGTGTAGGCAATAGTTCCGAATGAGTCTGCTGTGTAAATGAAAATTTTCATTTAATTTAGAAAATTAAATAAGAGAGTATCATTTAACGAGAAACAAAATTATCACTGAGGGAAATTAGAAAAAAATAAACTAATCAGTATTTTTTTTATTGAGTTTCACATAATAAATTACTAACAATATGCAGTCAAAATACTACTTAGCTGGTTTGGTGCCATTCATCGCGCTTGATATCTGGCATACTGGAGTGTAAGTTAATCCTGAAAATTTTCATTCAAAATTATTTGATGAAAAATTCTCATTTCTTTGCTCATGAACTGAAAAAAAAATTCATCAAAATCATTTGTCACATTTCATTGATTGTAGAAATTGCACGTTTCATGAAGAATGTTTGCATGCTAAAATAATAATCGATAATTATCGTAACTTCATTTGTATATTACACGAAACTTTTTAATTGAATTATCATTAAAAAAAGTTTGATTATTCTGGTAATATCTCGGAAAGAGTCAATGAATTCGCTACAAACAATTTCTCTTAACATTTTTCGCTTTGTCTACTCGTTTAAAAGATATTCGCAGAATAATCTACATTCATTCTTTCATTTTTCACAATCACAAAAATCAAATAGATGTTATTTTGAAATTATCTCCGAAATAATAATGAAATTAGGACTCATCTGATGATCTTTTGGATTTTTTTAAAGAAACAAATTATTATACATAAATATTTAAAAAATGTGGATTCATAATTTTTTGGATTTTCTATATGTGTATATTTTTCACTTTTTCAAAAATAATTTATTTGTTAAAGAAAAAAAAATATAAATCGTAAGATGTCTGCTATTTTCAGTATCATATCTCGGAAACGATTCAGTCCGGAAAAATGTATCATGAAACCTTTCTTGTAGCTTATTAAATTCTCTACAGAACGTGTCTTGACATTTTTCGATAAATCCAATCATTTACAAAATATTTGCAGAATAATTTACACCAATTTTTTCATCTTTCATAACTACGAAAATTGGACGGATGTTATTTTGCGAATATCTCAGAAACGGTCGCACCTAGAGAAATTTATCAAAAGACCTTCGCTGTAGGCATGAAAATTTTCAGTAAAAAAGATCTAACATCTTTCACTAAACTCACTCGTTCAGGAGATGTTCGCAGAATAATTATCACCAGTTTCTACATTTCTCACAATTACCAAAATTAAAGGAATGTTATTCTGCAAATATCTCAGAAACCGTTGCACTTAGAGGGATTTTCTCAAGGGACCTTTTTTGTAGATCATTAAATTCTCTATAAAAAGTATCTCTTGAAAAATTCCTCTCAATCTGCTCGTTCTCAAGATAATCGACGATTAACATCAAACGTAATTTCTAAAGTCATTTCATCATTTCACTGCTTAATTCTCTACTTCGCTAATTGAACGTAAAATAAATTGGAACATTGTCATTAACAACTGAAATGTGAATATTTAGTTCATTTAGTTCATTAGTATCGTTCTTATCACTGATTTTCATGTATCTTTATCCTCTTTTGTTTATACGAAAATACAAGCGCCACTCTGTGTGATGAATTAATGAAGAAGTGGAAGTAAAAGTAAGAAATTAATTCCTTTGAAAGACTACGTGAAATACTACTGTAGATGCGTCACGAGCAAAATGTTTAGTTTTTTTCTTCCGAACAGTCTTAGAAGCTTTCGATTTGTTTTCTTGTTTCAACGAACAGATATGAGTGTGACAGATTTAATTCTTGATTTTCTTGATTACAGAGTTTTACTATGGACGATGAAAATTTTGCTTGTTACTTACATAATAATATTTGGTATTTGTCCATTAATATTCCATTATTCGTATGGCATTCAACGTAAGATACTTTTCTTGAATTTTGGTGAGTTTTTTTCATTATTGGGATTTTAGTTGTGAAGGCCTCAGTTTATTTTGAAGTTGAATTTTCGATGGTATCTCGGAATCTGAACAAGATACGAAATTTTTTGAGCCAACTTCTTTCGGAAAGGAGGAAAAATTTTCATGAAAAATTTGGCATCTTCATCAGATTCCGAGATATTAAGAAAAAATTAATCTTAGTGAAAATCAACGTTTTTCGTTCCAATTTTTCGCCACTGAATTCATTAGGGGAAAAATGAGCCAAAGTGCAAAGATCTAAATTTTGAAGAACAAATTTGAATCTGGATGAATGAAATTTTCAGAAAAAAATTCTGATTTCAAAATTTTTCAGGAATATGCAATGTTCAAATTCTTTTCCAATGTTCTCTCAAATTTCAATTTTTCCACATTCTGAACATTTTTTTTTCAAAATTTCATTCGAAATACTTCAAAAAATTAATTATGTAATTAATTGTTTTTTTCAAAATTTTATGGCAAAAAAAATTGACAAAAAAATAATTTTCGAAATTTTACAATGCCCAAAATAATTCGTTAAATTTATTCCGGAAACTCAATTTTTTCCATAATTTTTTTGAATTATTAAAGGAAATCTATTTCACCTCACTCGCCTTCATTCATTTTTATTCATTAAATTGATGAATATTTTTTTTCCAGTGCATTGGCCACCGAGTGTTGACTTTGAAAAACCTGAGAGTGTTGGTCTCGAGGGAGCACGAAATTTTTACTTGAGCACTGATGAAAATGTTAAAATTGGAGCTTGGTGAGCATTGATTTTTCAATAATTTTGCGAACACTTTTTATGGAATATCACAGAAACTGAGAGAGGTGGAAAATTTTTTGTTCAGACTTTTTTGTAGAGCAGAATTAGGGCTAGAAAAAAGATCTTCAGGGTCTGCGCCGGCTCAATCGGCAGAGCGCCGGATTTATAACTCAAAGGTTGTGAGTCAAAAGGGCGTAAGTGCCATTTTTGTGAAAATCTACAAAAATTGAACCTACATCTATGTTTCCAGAAGAATAATAAGTTACGCCCTTCAATTAGTCAGCAGAAAATGGCACTTACGCCTTTTCGATTCTACGATGACTATGTGCTTTGTCCACAGGCAGACCATGAACCCCCGTCACAAAAAATTCTCTACCTCTCTGAAATTCCGAGATATTTCAGAAAAACCAATTGAATTGACCCAAATGTGTGAAGAATTTGATGAAAGTTTGGAGTTAATTTCTATATTTATGAAAGAAAACTTATTGTAGAATTTAAAAGTAATTTGCAGATGCGTTCGAAAGTTACAAATTTTTGAAATTTATTGATTCAGCACGCAATCTTATAGACTTTTTAAAAAACATGGTTTCTAAAATTAAAAATCTATAAAGCATCTGATAAATATTTTCAAATCTGCAGATGAGAACGCAACGAAACCATGGTAAAAATTTGAAGAGACTCTACAGTAAAATTTTATTTTTCAAATAAACCATACTTGAAATTATTTATAACATTAAAATTTTAATTTTTCTATTCTAATTGAACTTCCATAACTACTCAATTGTTTGCTTAATTTTTTCATAAAGCTAGAAAAAAATTCAACCGTATAAAAACTTCACATTCAATTTCCGCCTCAACTGTACAGGCAAAAACACATCAAGGGATAGCGCCTTAGAAAGCGCCTTACATCTTAAATTTTCGAATATATTCCCTGTTAAAAATTATTGCCATTTTTTAAATAGAACCAGACAAACTTGCAAATGCAATGTTCTGTTTTTGTGTAAAAATGTCGATAATCTTAAGCAATTTGTTTGAAAATTTGGAAACAACGGTTTTCTGTTATCCCTTAAGAAATAAACTTGAATTATTCCGTTTAGAAATAATGGTATTATAATTGATATAATTAAACGGAACTCATTGATGAAATCATCCTCAGGCAAGTTTTACCACAATCACTGGTCAATGACTCTGAGAAATGGACTCCTGAGGATTACGACACTGCATTGAGTAATCCAACGAGGCCAATATTTCTGTACATGCATGGAAACAGTGGGAACAGAGCCAGTAGCCATAGATTGGAGCTGTACAAACTTTTCCAAAAATTGGATTACCATGTACTCGCTTTTGACTATAGAAGTGAGTCTAAACGAATTTCTTCTCAATGAATCTCAGCAAAACTTTGATATTTATTTTTTCTCTCGAAGATTATGGAGACAGTGATCCTGCAGATTTATCCGAGAAGGGAGTAGTCGAGGACAGCAAATTTGTAGTGCAGTGGCTCGTGAAGAAAGTTAATGGAACAGCTCCAATTTTTGTTTGGGGGCATTCATTAGGAACTGGGTAATGGAAGAAAACAATTTTCGTTAATTCTCAAAATTTCAAATACTTATTTTGTGAATTTTTCGGAAACGAAAGACTTTAGAGAATTTTTTTGAAGAAACCTTTCTAGTAGAGGACTTAATTATTTATAAAAGAGGTCTCTTGATGAATTCAGCTAAAATCGATAGTTTCGGAGATATTTGCAAAATAATGTGAAAATGTTTTCTTGAATTGTGAAAAAAGATGGAAAATTACATGTAAATTATTTTGCAATTATCTCAGAAACTGTTTCTTTGAAAATTTCGCTCGTCATTAGTTTCCGAAATATTTGCGAAATAATTCATGTGAAATTTTGTCTCGGAAGAAGATCGATAGACTTGATCCTTCATTCGCCATTCCATTCAAAAATTAATGGTTAAATTTTATTCCAGAGTATCAAGTCATGCACTAGCACTATTAGCAGCTGAAAATATTCATCCAACTGGTCTCTTCCTCGAATCTCCATTCAACAACATTGCTGATGAACTAAGCTATCATCCATTTGCCCAATTATTTAAGCACTTACCTTGGTTCCACTGGGTAATTGTCCAGCCATTTTATGGTAATCATCTGAGATTCGAATCAGATAAACATATTGGTAACATCAAGTGTCCAGTGATGATACTCCACGCTGAGGATGACAATGTTATACCAATTACGCTTGGTGAAAAGGTATTGAATAAGAACGTTTGAAGTTTTCTTTTCTTTTTCTCAATCAACTGGAGAAAAAGCACGCTTTCTGACGAGGATCTTTATATTTTTTTTCCAAAAACGTGCACATCGGCAAGAAGAAGTTTTTGAATTTTTTAAATTTTAAAAATTCCCTTGGATAGCCAGAGAAATTTGTTGTAGAATGCAATCGATATAATACAACCAATTTTGTACCAATAATTATCGAACTAATGAAGAGAGATTGAAGATTAAAGATTCATTCATTTATCATAATCATAACAGTAACAAAATATTTAATTGTTCTTACCCTAGTTAAATATTTATATAGTTCCAGCCCATGCACTTCCACATATATACAACTTTTGGGTGAGATAGCTATGCTGTATTAGGATTGTGGCAATTTTTTATTCACCTGAGATGTTTGATAGGGAAAAGCAAAAGAAAAACCTTATCTGAAGAAAATGAAGAAAATTCGTATTTTCACAAAAAATTGTTTGTCAAATAACTCGAGATCTATTGATTTATTGAGGATTGTATTACATCATTTTGTCACTCAAATTTTCCTGACTATCCACTGCAACCATGAAAATTAACAAATTTCCATCAACTTCATCACCTCGAAAAAAGTGATCTCTTCGTTTTTCATCACTACATCAGAGAAGTAATTTTTAATTCATGAAAATGAATCAAAAATTGTTGAATGGTAAAATGAGAAAAAAATTAAATGAATTTTTAAAAATGATACAAAATCAAACACGCACATTGTAACGAAGGTTCCAAGTCCTTTTTTTTTTAAGCACTCAAGTTTGATCATTTTTTTTCTGTTTGCTAATTGACAGTTATATGAAGAAGGATTGAGGCTGCATGGAAATGATACGAATCAGATTGAAATGATTAGGATAAATGCAACGCTTGGACTAGGCCACAAGTACATATGTCGATATGAACATTTACCAAATATAATTGAGTAAGTATCGATGAAGAAGGATGCAATAAACTCAGTAATAAAATAGAAAAAAAATTATTTCCGATTTTTCCTGAAATATCTCGGAGTTGAAGAGAGAAATTTTTTTTCTCAACACCCTCTTCTAGAGCGAAGAAGGAGCAACAAAAAAATCTCTACAAAAAATTTCGTATTTCTAATACTTTTCGAGATATTTAGAAGAAACTCAACATTGAAATCGATTGGTTTCATTTTTGTTCAATTTTTGTAGAATAACTCGGAACTGAACGGAGATAGAAAAATTTATGTAAAAACCTCTTTTGTAAGGCGGAATCTACTGTACAGAAAATATTTCTACAAAAATTTTCGTATCTCTATTATTTTCCGAGATATTCCCAAGAAATTGATTCAATTTTAAATTCCCTCAGTTTCATTTTTTCATTTTATGAAGATATCTCGGAAATGAAGAAAGATAGAAAAACTTTCATCACAATCTTTTTTGTAGCGTTGATTCTTCTCGATAAAAAAGATCTCTACAGAAATTTCCTTCTGCCTTAGATTCGGAGATATTCCAAGAAAAATGATTTTGGAGTGAAATGAAATCATCATTCTTCCATTTTATTATTATGAAATTTCAAATAATTTGTGCAATAATTGTCAATGATTCTTTTCTTTTTCCAGGGAATTCGTAGCTAAATCTGAATCTAGACGAAGTCAATGAAGTGTCTGACAAAAATATTCAAAATTTAGTATAATATTCATGCGAATGAAGTCAGGCGAATTAATACAATTCTCATTTGATTCTACTAGATTACAATAATACTTAATTTTGTATTATTCCAATGAATTGATACAGAATGATTTTCTTTTGCTCAGTATTGTGATAAATAACGGAAATTAAGTGAATGAAAAAAATAGAGAAGAATTATATTAAAGGTTTTTTTTTCAGTTGAAAGAAAAATAATTAAGTTTTGTGGTCAGTAGAGTGTGTGAATGCTTCATTAAAATATTACTCATGTACAAACTCAAATGTGTGGATAATAAATGTGGTGTTCTTTGTCAAGAAAATTTGTTTGATTTTTTGAATCAATTTCAAGAAATTTATGAAATTTTGGGAAGAATTTTTTGTTTGTATCGCCAAATTGTTTCATTCTTGTTACTATGAGTAACGAAACATGAAATGAATTTTGATCATATTTTAATTGCATAAATCAGTATAATTACTAATATAATCAATGAACGAAATTTTGCGTCTGCACAAAGAGAATAATTCCTACAGAAATATTATGAGAATTAGCGGAATAAACTGTATCGTTTAAAACGCATAAATAAATAAATAAAAATATGAGAACATTTCTATTATCAATTTTTTTTTTAATAAGCAATTTCATTTCATTTAGTCATTGCTGCTACAAATTTTGTTTACACCCTCTCACTACCTCTTTCACAGCCTCCAAGGAAGTTGGCGCGTAATAGCTTCCACCAACAGTACATTGTTGAATCAAAACCGCGAGAAAAATAGGATTTTCCCGCCCCACTCCAAAAAAATGTTAGTTCCTTAAAGTCAATTTCTAAACAAAGAACAAAAACGTCATTTTTTCATAATTTTTCAGCAATATTGATAAATGTCCGTTTTCCCCCAGGGGACCATTTTATCCTAACTTCTACTAACATCGTTTTCAGCATCATTTAAATAAAAAAGAGAATAATTTTCAATAATCATCATTTTTATACGTCATCCGTGATTGCGAAGATATTCAAATGGAATTCGAATTTTTCGTTTTATTTTAATGTTCAAAAATGTGGCGCCAATGTAGCATTTTTTGTACTACACTGTTATTCTCGCAAATTTCAAAACATTGTTGAGTGTCATTGTTTATCAATTCCAATTAAAAGAGGGGAATTGTACGATAGATTTATTTTGTTCTATTCGAACCAAGAGAGAGGTGAAAAGAATTTTGTTTTTTTGATTTACGCATTTTTGGATCAATTTTGAGTGCTTCATTCAATATTCAAGCATTACTTAACCTCAAAATAATTGTTTTTATCGGCATTGTTCATTGACAATGGGAATAATGGAGAATCTTTGATTATTAATTTCCTGGTTCCTTTTTTAGGTAAAAAATGAGTCGAAAAGAGGCACTATCCCAATTTATCCAACAAATTCACGGTCGTCCTGTTGTTGTGAAATTGAACAGCGGAGTAGATTACAGAGGTACTTCATTAACATTCATTTATTATCCTTCATTATAATGTGTATTTGATGTTATTGTATTTTTGAATTTATGTATCTACTTTTTATTTATCATTTCATTAGTCATGAACTTTTGTTCATCGTTATCAAGTCAATCGAGTGTTTTTCCTCTCGCGATTCAAATATTCTTTATTCATTCTCATGAATTATGAATTGCCTTTCGGATACAATGATAAAAAATAGAAGATTATTTTCCTTGGAGTGATAAACTTGATGGAACTCGGGAATTTTAATGGTTCCAGCAGATATTGAAAAATCGTTTTTTTTTTTTTGAAAATCCTCATTTTTTCCATTGTTTCAGATAGTAATTAATGGTCCAATTTGATTGTATTGTAGCATAATACAAAAACTTCGTTTTCTCAAAATGCAATTGTTTCAAAAATCTAGGAAGAGATTGCCAATGACTTATAGGAAATTTTAGGAAATTGAACATTAATGATGGAATAACGTCCGTAATTCTGATACTGAAATAGATCTTCCTGTGAAATCTATAGAAGATGAGAAATTTTTTATGAGAACCTTTTTTGTAAACCGAGAATATTTAAGAATTGGAAAGAGATATCAGATAATTCATGTCTGCTCCACAAAAAAGTTTCCACCTCCCATAAATTTCGAGATATTTGAAAAAAAATAATGGTTAGTGAAAACAACTTTTTT
>JABSMS010018275.1:0-11682 GCA_018902275.1 Aleiodes sp. PSUC_FEM 10030003
AAGAAGAAAGGAAAAAAAAATTGAAAAATTTTGAAAAAAATAATCAAATTTTTGAATTTTTTTTTTTTAATTTCTTTTTAATTGGCTTAATTTTTTTTCTCAAATTAAAGCTCTCCGAATTGAATTCTTCAATCATTTCTGTGAATTCCAGTATGATCTGCAACAAAATATTCTTACTTAGAGATTCCGAATGATCTTTTGACAGTATTTCTTTTAGAAGATGAAACACTAAACTTTGTTTGCAATACTATTTTATCACTTTCTCCCCTGGTCCATAGACTCTAAAGCACCTTGGGAGAATCACTTACTATTCACCCTTAGTCTTCCGGACAGAACGACGTCCACTCCCACCCAAACAAACACTCGTACAAGAGTCCTTACATGCACATCTCGTTTACCTTTCACGCATGAGTTTACTCCAATAGTGATACTTCTTCTGACGCCGTCAAAATAAGGGAACCACTTCACTGACCTTTGGATGTAAACTACCAGAGTATGGTCCATTGATTAAATACAGAACTCGTTCTGAAGCTTGAAAGTATCTGTAAGGTACTGTAAAGATTTCCAGAAGAATTGGTTCATTTCTTCAAAATCTACCACTTGGACTTTCCAAACAGAAAGAGAAGAGAAGAGGAAGGAAGAGAATAGAATGTATGCAAGAATGACGAGTTTCCACAAATAATACTGTGATAGTACACGTAGGGGTGGCGATAACGAGCGCGATGCGATTTAAGGGATGATCCAACTCCACTTGACTCGAACTCGCTTTGGCGTTAAGGGGATCATCGTTGTATCGGTATATACAACACATGAATTCCAGTGGTATGTGTACTGAAATATATGGTATGTTGGAGAATGTGCGATAGAGTAGGACTGATAGAGAAAGGGAGAGAGGTAGTGAGAGAAAGAGAAGAGGGCTGGTCTGAGAGAGACCAAAGTATTCTCTCTATTCCCTTCTAGTCTCTTTCCACCAAGCTCGTTGGAGATGGAAGCAATAGGGATCAACTAGTATGCAAATCGCATGTAAATATCGTTCACTCCACCGCTTTAAATATCTCCGTCTTTATTCCAAAAGAGTGCCATCTCTTTCTCGGCCATGCACACTACTCAGATTGGGAGGAAAGGGAATGTAGGAGGATGGGGGTCATACCCGTGGCATCTGAAAGAGGGAAGAAATCAAAGCCGTTGGGACAAAGCGAGTGCAGAGAAGAGAATCGAAAGCTTTTCCCTCCTATCTCCGCCTACTTCGAACATCGCGTAGTAACTTGCCCCCCTCTCCCTTATTCCCGTTCCTCCACCCAGACGTTTTCTCTCTTCGTACATTTTTTTAACGTTCCTGTGTTTTTTTTTGTACTTTGAACGACCACCCTTTTTCTCCAGCAACGAATTCTGCTTCCCCCTACTCAGACTTTTATTGCGTGGGTGTACGGTTTTTTCCCTCCAATCGAAATACCACTGAAGAGTATTCTGTTCCTTTGGGTTCTGAGGTCCTCGTTACAATCCAAGTGAATGTCGATTTCATTCTAAAAGTGTTTGGGAGAATGGTACTCTTATGAGAGGGTTTTCGTGGAGTTTATAGCAGACCTAACTTAATTGGTCAGATTAACACCTCTCAGGGTTCTATCAAAGGATCTGATCAATTTTGCATATCTTCATCTTCGAGAAAGTAGTTATTGGAAGACGGTTCCATTTAAATCTGCAGTTTTATAGATTACTTCGTTATTGAGGGGAGATTTTTACATGAATTTAAAAAATATAAATCCAATAGAAATAAAATAGTTTCATCCTACAGACTTATCACTTGTAAATATGTAAATATTTTAAAAAGACCATGGATCCATCTCTGTTCTTTCCTTCTCTAAGCCCACGGTGTTAACCGCGTAAATTTTAATCGCGAGTAATAGTCCACGGAAGTATATACAAAGACTCCAGTTATATTTGTTGAGAGAATGAGATATAGCGTACTGAAATGAGAACAGCAGAATCAAGAGAGAGGAATGTAGTTAGAGAAAGAGAGGGAGCTCTGTAGCACGAGCATAAGACTTCTCTAACTCCACCAGGTATTTTCATCTCATTTCGAGGTCTTTGCTTACTGGGATTACTTTATAGAGTCTCTCCAAGAAATTGCGAGAGTATTTCCTCCCTTTTAATTCCAATTCATTCTAACCTTTCCCATTTATAACGTTCCATTTAAAATTTCTTTGTTTTACCTGAATCAAACAATTCGGAATGATTTTTGACATGTATAACTCTCTTCGAGGATTGAAAAATCAAATTTATTAAAATGTCAAAAGGAATAAATCAACTGGGAGGTAGTTGTTCCTATCTCGTCCACAGGGATTGTGGAGAGCTGATCATGCACAATGGGATGGCTGTGGAATATCTACCACCTTGTATACAATATACAGAAACGGGGGATGTGCACTCGATGTTGAATAGCACACAACCGTATCAATACATATTGTGGAAGGGATGCAGCACAAAAGCTTATAGGGAAGGCTTAGAGGGCGCGGATATAATGTGAAGTCTAAAAATCAAAACACATTAATCTCAGCCACGTGGCACGAGATCCTACGCTAGTAAAAAAACACAGTGCCTTGCTTTCGCTGTTACCCTTTATAAGTACATGAGCTATAAAAGACCAAAGTTCTATATAACGGATGTGTGAGTCGCAAATTTTTCTAATGGCTTTCATTTAGTTGTAATTTGAAGTCAATAAAAGTGCAATATTCATTTGAAATTTCAACTTTAATAAAAGACCCATTGAATCTATCGCCAAATCAATCAAATTCACAGCATATCTTGCAAGTCACATGAACGATGATGCTGTAGAAATGAGAATAATCACTCAATCGTCACATTAAATGATTTTCGTTGAAAGATCTAAATTACAATAATCTCTCAATCTTTTTCAACGATTATTCCACTGTCATGATCAATTCTTCATATCATCAATGACTAGTCTTCGTGATCGTTCATCAACGATAAATTCGGAACAGTGCCTGACCTCGAGATGAACGAAATCTATGAGGGCTTACTGGAAATACATCCAAACAATGATGCTTTGTATTTTTCATACTTCTACGTATTGTGAATGTCTCACCCTACGCTAAGTTTTCACTGTCCTCCGTTGTTGAATCAGGAATGTCAAAGGGTATTTAGTAACAGAGGGTCAATTTATCGGGGTGTGATTTCTAGTCAGCTACATCGCTTGAAGCACTCCCCTGGGCATCCGTACCACGTTCATCGTGACGATTCATAGTCTCTAGTCACGGTAAGATCGATCACAGTCAGCACAACATCCTACAATAGCTGTGATTCTTTTTTCCCTAAATCTTGTGCTGCGACGATCGATATATAAACGAGCATGATGCGTTTAGAGGATAAGCATCGGATATCCAGATGTGTTTCGAGATATTTTATAGAATTTCCGTAAAAACATGAAAGGAAAATAATAGTTTATTGGGAAGTCCTTCAAAGTTCACTTTAACTTGTATCGTCGTATTACCTCTACGTACAGAAATCAATAGGTACATTGATATGCACCCTTCCATCTCTTTTATAATCAAATTATGCGAGTTCAACACAATTACATCAATGAACCTGCTCGTTTCATTTAAATTTTCCATGGCATATTTTTCCAATCGCCTCTGTGCCCTTGTTTTAGCGTGAAAGATAAAAGACGATTATAAAAATATTCTGTAATGAGAAACAATGTTCAGTTATCTAATTCAATTTAGTAATCTCATCTCTCACCATTTGGAGAGAATGAATGCTTACTGTGAAGATATCAAGCTATCTGGTCTCGTGGGACGCGTAAATTACCATTACGCCTATCTACTTGGGTACGAAGCGGCATAGTTTTAAGCATAGTAGGGAGAGAGAAAATGATACACATCACTATTTCATCTCATTCTCATTTTCCTTCATTATTATTTTCTCTTCCTCAAAATTCTCAAGTGATTATAATTATTTTCCCAATATTCTCTCAGATTCATTCAGGAAATTTCATAAATTTGAATGACTTCAATTAAAGAATTTACATTGTCCAATTTTTGTTGAGTAAAATCTGTACTTGGGAACGCGTTTCCTGGTGGCCAATCTCCGTGAGAGCCAGCACAGCCTGTCTAATCCGTTGTCATCATCTTTCGTGATTTAACTATCCATGATACACAGAGTGCAACCATGCAGCTTCCACGTTTCCCCTCCCATTCATTCAATTTCAAACAATGACAATTCACGATAGGTCGTGCTTAACCGCCAGTTGCTCTTTGCAACTCGTGACGTCTCTATAAATCTACAGATTAAACCTTTTACTGGTCGACTAACTATTGACAAATGTAAACAATGAAAAACTTTGAAATCGAACCGAGCATGAGTAACAATCAATTCACAACCTGTGATATGTTTCATGAGGAGGATATTAGGGACAGAGTATTCCACTCAGTTCTACTTCATCATTATTGTTGAGACTGATGAAACTGAACGATTTAGGGGAACAATAAATGTGAGGATTTTTCTCCATAGATGGGGAAACGAAGAGTTATCAGAATCAGCAGATGATTTCATCAAGAACATCCACTTGATTTTCGCATGACCAGTAATTTCTCTGCAGAGTCATCCAGTTCTCTCTTGTCAGCACTCCCGTGGCGTCGGTTCAATAGTTCAGGATGGTGGACAGGGGCGAGGGAGAGAGGAATCGGGTATGAAGTGACGGTGGTTGTTCTTTTACCGCGTCTACCCTTACCCTTTATGCTGACATAAATATCGCTTATACCGACGTCCTGCCACTGTTTTGGTAACCGATTGAGCATTGTGCCGTTCGAAGCTTGTGTATACCAAACACTGAGCTTTGTGTACCCGGCAAACACGTGGGCCACGTGGCACAGTCTGATCCGATACTTCACCATTCTCAACCAATCCCCCTCTTCTGCTATTCTGAACTCAACTTACTGTGGACACTCGTAGCTTACGATTTATGTAACTAGTCTGTCGCTCTTTTTCTCGCTCTCTTCTACTCCATGTTCTGTCGAGATATCCTCGTAACTGGATTCGCTATCTTGGTGACATTTAACTGGCACGCGGGTAGGGTAAGCGTTGATGCAAAAGTGCGTTTATTCTCTCCGAATCGGTAAACACACGTGCAACTTTTTGCGTCACTTTGTTGTTTACTCAGCTACTGAAGCTTTTCATATGAATTTGGAAATCAGTGTTTGCAGAATTCAAACTGTTTGTCATTTTCGAATTTTCTTATTATTCCTCCCTGTTAGTATAAATTTGAAATTATTAAAATTAGTGAAGTACACTGAGAGAAAAAAAAATTTTTGTTAAGAATATTTTACTTAGAAATTATTGACGAAAAAATTTCTTGAATTGAAATTGAGTCAACTCAAATCTTATGTATTGCTTTAATAGTGGAATCAAATTTCAATGCAAATTTCAATTCAAATAAAAAAATATGAATTCACTATTAGATAAAAAATATCAAGTCTGAGCTGAAACCACTTTAATTCTTGAAAGTTTTTTGTCAGAAACATTCTGGAAAAATATTCTGGACAGAAATTTGTTTTTCTCTCAGTGTAATTGAAACGTAAAATCTAAAAAAGAAAATTGTGATGGAACGATTTCTAATATGGACCATTACTCCTACAGGAACATGTCAAACATTCAGGATGACTATTAAGAACCCATGCAATGTACAAAGTATTCTGAAAGAGAAATCAATAGAGATGCTACGTCGGAATCATCCAAGTGAGAAAAGGTGTGTATGTAACTCACGATCACCCTAAATTTCAAAAATAAAAACTGCATTGTTAAATCTACGCAGAGGGGAAAAAGCGATTGGGAAAAGGAGGATGAGGGCGATTGGAGCGCATTATTTTCGCGTTAGCAACGTAGGTGGCACGGCGGTCAGCCCCTAGGTGCCTGTCAAACTCGGACCATCAATAACCGGTCTGACAACATGGAAAACCGTAACGTTCCGCAGTGAGTACAGAGCTAGACGAAAGTTCAGTGTTCATTCTGGAGTTCGTGCAACCCCTCGAGCGTCGATCGTTCTCTTTAGCCTTTTAACTTGTTGTGCGCAATAACAAAACAGTAACCACCAGGAAATACAGATGAGAAATGAGCCTGGATTCCAATTGCTTGATGGATATATTGAGACAGCAAATCGTTCAATGGGAAAAAACTTGAAACGAATTCGCATTGAACAACAGAAAACGTTTTCTATTCCAGTCATTACGATTCGATTAGACAGATTCTACGTTTATATCTGTAGTCATACATATTTATGCTAATGGAAGATAACTTCTGATTTGTAGATTCAATTCCACTTTTATAAACTCAATTTACAAATGTACTTATGATAACTGGTTATTTGGTGAGATTCTTTCTGTACAATTGTGGAAACAAAATCTTTGTTGGAAGTTTCTCGGAGGGATATGAAACTACGATATATCAGAACATTGTTGAACGGACATATTCCAACCTATATATGCTTTGAAACATCAGACCAAAATTGTCCAAGCCCCAGAAAACTTTCTTGATATATCGGTTCATGGCCCACACAGCAGATGAAAGAGCAGAAGAGTGAGAGAGAAAGTATAACGCGTACCCCTAACCGGTTCTCTTTCCTCTTTTTACCAGGAAGTTCGGCAATTTATTCACCTTTTTTTCCATGGCTTTCTCCTTCTCTGTCTGGGCATCGTGGATAGTTTTTTATATCAATATGCCAGGCGATTGAATAGATATGGGGGTTTTCATTTTGGGGACCTCCCACGGATCTTTCCACCGTTTTATCGTCTTTTTTTCTCGCTTTATCTTTCTTCCTCTATAAAACAGCCAATGAAACTTCCGATATCAAGCGCGAGTCGTTTCGACAATCGTCTACACACTCACAGTTGGAGATCGGGGATTCCCTGGCCTCTGGAGGTCGCTTTATATTGCCGATTCACATTGGGAAATGTCACGAGAGAATCTGACGTATTATGTCCTGATACATCATAGTTGGATCTTCAGAAATTTTCACGCAATTTTTATTCCTTGATCCTTCCATCTGCTGAGACGTTGGAAATATATTTTGCATCACCACATGTATTGAGAAAAGTTTAAGGAAACAAACTATTGTATTCCGGTAATATCCTTGAAATTGGCAAAAGGGCAGACCAATGAAGAGATGCTGTACACGTGCTGCTCGTGCGTGGATATTTAGCTCAACATCAATCTTCATCCATCAGCAATAGGAAACGAACCAACAGCCATCTGTGGCCACGTGAAACATCAAATGGATCATAATTTACTCCAAATCTATTGGAAAAGCTCAGCTTATTCAGTTTACAAGAAATGAAAAAATTAATTAATAGTTTCAAAAAATTGCCAAATGGATTACAACAGAAAATTTCAGAACACAGCGAAACAAAGAAGAAAAAACTCCAATAAAACTTTTGGAACTGTCCACTGATACTCATAGATCAAAGCCAAGCAATGCAACGAGTACCACCTACTCCCGTCGATCATTAATTTCCGGACAATAAAACACAAAAC
This sequence comes from Aleiodes sp. PSUC_FEM 10030003, assembly GCA_018902275.1. Classification (NCBI taxonomy): domain Eukaryota; kingdom Metazoa; phylum Arthropoda; class Insecta; order Hymenoptera; family Braconidae; genus Aleiodes; species Aleiodes sp. PSUC_FEM 10030003. The sequence goes on from JABSMS010018275.1 coordinate 7,543, forward strand.
GCGCACACACGGATTGTCGCGTTCATGGCGTGAGAGAGACACGCCCATGAGCGCAAGGGAGACCGGGTGCCACTGAGTAAATGTCATTTTTTTTCTCTATCGCGTCCTCTCTTTACTGAACTCTTGTTTGCTTTTGGTATTTTGAGGGGGGCGCGAGGAGCGCTGCACATTGCATAGGTATAGAAGAGAGAATGGCAATTGATGATGCTTGGTACTGGGGAGTTACTGCTTGTTATTGTCCTGGTCACGTGTCCAAATTCTCCCCCCGCATCACCCTATAAAATCATTCGACTGTCTCGCGATCTCTGTGCGGGTTAATTGATCTTGCGTGACCCAGCATCTGAAAATACGCCGAGGTGATCACTAAGCACCGTGGAAACGTTAAAGGGTTTTAATGATCGTTACCGATTTCAACAAGAATGAAATGAAAAAAAAAGAGAACTAAATATTTCAGCTTCACACTTGAGTGCACTCGGTTGATATAAAATCGAAATACAAGGGTTGAATACGAAAAATTGGCACGATTCATCGTTTAGAGCGTGTGCTACGCAAATTTAGATCCCTCTTTTCTGATTGATTGTATAAAACGACGTGTCTTGACCAAAACACGCGTGCCGTGCGCGTGGTAAGGAATAATGGAAATAGCACTTAATTAGATTACCCACTCTGTGTTAATTTATGGATGAGATTAAATCAGATTTATTTCCACTCCTCTTATGTCTTTGATTCTTTTTATTTCTCGATAAAAGGAAAATTCTTGACATAGTTTTGTAACAACATATTTCATAGAGAAGAATTTTTATTCAATCATACTTTTTCTTTTTCAGATTTGTCAATGGAATTGAAAGGATTAATTGGGACAATGAAGCATGATTCCGTTGACGGAACCAAGCACGGTAATGTCAGATAATTGAGTGGGATTATAAATATTTTTAAATATGGTATTTTCCCGTCGTTCAATATGTATTCACGTTCTTTCGTGTATGCACAGCATGGCTTGCACACTCATGTATGTACACAGTTACCATGAATTGAAAACTGGTTCTATGAGAAACTGCTGATCCAAGACAGATCTCCCGGTGATGCTGCGCCTCCCAGGGGACTCGTCGCGCAGCAGCTTTTTTCCTTTTTTTTGAATAAAATGCAATCAAGGTCGTAGTTATTTCCCTCTTCTTCTGCACTCTTTGCTGAGAATATTCTCATCTTAGTCTTACAGTCATCCATTCGGATTCATCTGACATTTTCTTGTCGTATATTCATTGTCCTTGTTTTCCTAACCTCTTTCATGACAGTCACGTAGTAATAAAAGAAAAAAAACGATTGTAGCGCCCCACAGTTTTACGCGAAATCACTTTTCATTCAATCTCATACGTCTGATAGAATAAGGATTTATGATAATTGTGTAACTTATTTCTCCGGTTCTTAATGGGGGCTTTGCAATAGCGATGAATTTGAAGAATTTTCGTTATTATAGGGGAAGGTGGGGTAAAATGGACACAAGGGGTAAAATGGACACACCCTAGTTTTAATGTTATATATTATGAAAATTGCAAGAAATCGAGGGGAATATCGAAGATAGGTTCATTTTGATCGCTCCATTGGAAAGCTGAGGAAATTTTAGTTAAAATACATGTGTAAAAATTGATTTTTTTGATATTTTAGAAAATTCGAGTTTTCTGGTCAAGATTTGAAGGGGTCCGCCTTTCTAAAATCTAAAAAAATCACTTTTTTGGGAATATCTCAAGTTCTGTTGGTCCTAGCGTAAAAACTCAAAAACCAGCTGAAAGGTGAGCTCATTTCCCATCGATTTACCTTGTTTAGATTTTTTTAAATCGATTTTTCAAGTGGATATACAGCGAAAACTGATTTTCAGAAAATGAGCTATAAAAAATTGAAAAATCGATAAAAGAAAATTTGAACTACGTAAATCGATGGGAAATGAGCTCACCTTTGAGCTGGTTTTTAAGTTTTTGCGCTACGACCAATAGAACCGGAGATATTCCCAAAAAAGTGAATTTTTTCCATTCTTAACCGAAAACTCGAATTTTCAATTCGAGTGTCCATTTTACCCCACCTTCCCCAAAATGTGAATCTCCTTCTAGAAGATCCTGAATCAGATGCCTATAAAATTCTCGAATCAGCTCTCCAAAAAAATCTCCAAAAATTCCTCAATCTCCCACAGATTCCGCGATACCTCCCAAAAACCATAAAAGCGTCTCTCACCTTTGACAAGTTCCTTCGAATCCGTCTCAAGCATCTTCAAGCTCGTTATCTTCTCGAAAATCTGTTTCTGCAGGCTCTCAGTTTTCCTAACCCGTTCCTCCGGTGTCGTCCCAACATCTTGAACAGTGGCAATAGCTTGCGGTGCACTCTGCTGCGTCCAGTTCCTCAATTCACTGATATCACTCTGAAATTTACTCCACTTAGTGCCCTGCTCCTCCAAATGCATCACCCTCTTCTCGACTGTCTCAATAGTAGTATAAACAATTCTCTCAATTTTCGTTATCTCCTCCCTGATGGTTATCCTCGTCTCTCCAGGCGCAATGTCCCCAAGTTTTTCCTCAGTGTCCCGCAGTTTCGTGATAACTTCGCCCGACGATTTCCGTAAATTCGCGCAGAATTCTTTCTTAGCTTTGATGTTCGAAGCCAACTGCTGAGCATCCCGGAAGCTGACGCTCTTCAATTTCTGCAGCTCCTCGTTCGCGTTTTTCATCAATTGCGTTATCTCCTCCTTCTGCTGCTGGTAAGCTTCCCACAATTTCTGCGATGTTTTCAAGGTCTTCAGCGCTTCAACACTGTGACCGTAAGTGTCATTCCAGCTTGACTCCAATTGTTGGATCTCGGAGGAGACGAACTGCGGTGCGTGCTGATCCTTGAGCAGATCTTTACCGCGCTGCAGCATACTCACAATGTTCGCTCTCTGCGTCTCCAATTGATTCAAACGAGTTTCCTGATTGCTAACGGCAACCTTCAATTTTTCAGCAGCCTCATCGACTCTTTTAGGCACTTCCGGTGTATCAATAACAAATTGCTCACGTACTTTTCTCAATAGTGTACATACTTCACGTACTTCTTTACGGTAAGTATAACTTTTTTTGTAGATTTCGGTTTTAGTCATTGTGATGTCAATTGTTGGTATCAAATTTTTATAACGCTGTATCAACTGCTCCAAGTTATTCTGCTCGAACATAGCCTCGGTGTCTGTACGATTTGTTGTTAAATTGTCCAAATTTTTTACCAACCATTTCATTTCTTCGCGCTTACTGTCAGCATCGTGGCATATATTCTATAAGGAGGATTAAGAAAAAAAACCATTCTCAGGAATGCGAGGTGAAGAAAACAGAGAAACATTTAATCGAATTTTGAGGGGAAACACATATAGGGGGGTTTGAGTGGTGAAAGTAGTGGGTGGATTAGAAAACGTGCTAAATTACCGTGAGTGTTTGCATCTGTGTCCGAATGGTGTCAGCACAACACATTATTAGCTCAGTAATTTTGTAGTTTTTTATGGATTCTAATTGTTGAGTGAGTTTTGGTTTTCTTACCTGAAATATCGTTTTTTCTTTCTCGAACTCTTCGAGGGAATTTACTTCCTTCAGGATCGTCCGCACGGTGCCGTCGACGTAATCCATCCATCTGACCATTTCATCGAATCTAATAAAGATGAAAAGTTTGGTTGATTCAACATTTTTTGGGGAAAGGATCGAATTTATCTGGGATTATGTTTTTGGGAATATTTCGGGAAATAAAGGAGACTAGAAAAAAGCTACAGAAAAGGTTCCAATTATTTTGTTTCTATCTCGCTTAGATTCCGAGATATTTAACGATAGGGGAAGGTGGGGTAAAATATACAGAAGGGGTAAAATGGACACACCCTAGTTTTGATGTTCTATATTATGAAAATTGCAAGAAATCGAGGGAAATATCAAAGATAGGTTTATTTTGATCGTTTCATTGGAGAGCTGAGGGAATTTCAAGTGAAAAACATGTGTAAAAATTAATTTTTTTGATATTTTCGAAAATTCGAGATTTCTGGTCAATATTTGAAGGGGTCCCCCTTTCCAAAATCTAAAAAAATCACTTTTTTGGGAATATCTCAGGTTCTATTGGTCGCAGCGTAAAAACTCAAAAACCAGCTGA
>JABSMS010018286.1:0-11680 GCA_018902275.1 Aleiodes sp. PSUC_FEM 10030003
ATTTATGTATTAATTAATTATTAATAAGTTTCATATTCGCGTATCAGCCGGGTAAAAAATTTGGATCTAAATAGTTGTATGATGACGAATTGTTGAAATTTTGGGGGAAATAATCAGTATCATAAGTTCTAGAAGACTCGGGTGGACGAATATCCTGGAGATTGTGCAAAGGTGTATGAGCTGGAATTGCAGCATCGATCTGTGAAACTGCACAATCGCCACAGAGATCCACATTTGGACAGACTGTGCAGTGCCATCGAGTTCCTTTCAATGGTTCCTCTCCACATAGGAAACATTTGTAGCCAAAATGTTGATACATTGGTCCCTGATCTTTTTTTTCTGCCTTCATACGTTTCAATAATTCAATCTGTCTTAATTCTGAAATTTCGTCTGATCCATTAGTGCCAGTGTCATCCTCCTGTGAAAGGAAAAGAGAAAAATATGCAATTCCTTTTTCTACGTACTCAAAGTACAAATTCTCAAGTCAAAAACGTCACACACATTCAGATATGTCGCTCTGACGGAAAAGCAGAGGCAGAGTACTCAATTTTTAGCTGACAACTAATCTCTAAATTTCATTACTAATTTGTTGCACTTACTGAATCTTCAGTCGTGATCGATTGACGTGATGTTGTTTCATCTCTCTCCTCATAATCATTGAAATCTTGATGTGGAAAGAATGTAGATTTACGAAATAAAGCTCTCTGATGACGATGATGCAGACTCTTCTTCAAATCTGTTTTAACTCTTGGCCCACGGCCTGGTATTGGTAATCCAGCTTTCAAAAGTTTGATGAAATATTTTTGAACTCTACTGGAAACTTGTTTCGGTGTTCGATTACCTAGAATAAATCAGTTGTGAGACATCGTTAATTTTCATCTTCTACCTTACATTATAAAGCATAAATAAAGGGCGAACTGATGGTAAATGGGGAGAATAGCTGTAACGCCGTAGAAACAAATTTCCAAGATAAATCCGTTATTAAAAATTCGACGATTTTAAAAAAAGCCATTTACCGGATAATTCTTTATACTAACCAAGTGCATTAGCTATTTTCGTCCATCTCTTCATCTCCACTTCTTCCGGTGGATACTCAATCAGTAATTCCTCTAGTCTCCGTTGCTCATCAGCAGTCCACAATTGATTGAAAGTTTCTGGCTTAGTTTCATCAAATGCTCTTCCACGAACAAGAATCTGCAGCAAATAATCCAAATTAATTTGGATTGAGGAGAAGAAAGTGAAATCAAAGGGACAGATAAATTTTATTCGCAATTTTTCGTCATTTGAATTTTGTCGTCAGGTTTTTGAGTCGCGGGACATTCTTGTGTGGGGATATTTTGTCTGTGGGATGTTCTTAGGTTTTTTGTGGAGGTTCAAATTTCGCGCGATCGGGCAGACACTTTTCCTAGTTTCTAACCTCCCAAAATTATCACGGAAATCCATTCACATTTTGACAAAAATAAATGGAAAATTCTTCGGACAGACCTCTTTTATAAAGGAGAATGCGAGCTACAAAAGATTTTCACAATTCCTCTATCTCCTTCAGTTTCCGAGACGAGATATGTAAAAAAATCGAATTCTAAAACTGAAGAACAAGTGATTTTAAACTCACTTTGCTATCATCAGCTTCGCTCTTCATTTGCATTTGGGGAATAAAATTCCCATGTCTCGTTTGTGGCCTCATACGTGAGTCTGCTCCAATAATACTGTATTGACTCCAGTCAATGTACGGAATTTCTGGAATTTTATGACGACCAGGTAACTCCGAAAGATTGCCATTTTGTAATTCTGCGACGAATGATATTGGATCCTTCATTGCTTTACCACGAAGTGCCAGTAGTTTATCATAGTCTTGAATTGCTTGGGTTCTCTGTGCCTCAAGCATAACAATTGTTTTCAGCAGTGCCATGTAATCTTTGTTCCCCTTCAACGCGAGATGATCGGATTCAAAATAAAACTCACCTTTATCTTCTTCAACCCTTTCCATTTTTCAATGACTTTCGTTTAATAGCTTTCAATTAATTGCTGATTTGTAATTTGAAAAAAACGTATTTCGATTTATGGGAAACAGTGATCACGTATAAAATTTTTTATGAATTGTCAAAAATTAATTTATTATCAAAGTCCATTTCTATAATTTGTATAATTTATGTTGAAATTGAATTAATTTCACGGTTTAAAAACGAGTTCATTCCATAGCAAACACTATAGATTTGTCAATGGCAGTGGCCGTGTTCAAGGTTACTAGTTCCCTAACGCTACCAACTTCTAGTTCCTAAACTAAAATTAACTATTGCTGTTCCCTGGCAGAACAAATCCAGTGTATCTCTATTCGTCTATGTTAGCGAATGATTCCGGCACTTCAAATTCGAGTAAATGTCTATTTTAAAAAAGAAATAATTAAGAGATTGAATTACAGTTGAAGCAATGAAAACTCGTGAAAGATTCACTAAAAGACGAACGAGTGAATTTCCAGTTAACAATTCAAATGGGACGAATAAAAAACGTTGGAGCGATGAGGAGAAGGAGATACTCTTGTGTGCACTTAAAAAGTATGGTTATGGTGATATAGATAATATTTGTAAGCAATTGCCTGATAAAACTCACGGAGGCGTGAGAACCATGATAAATAAACTGAAGCTAACGGCCAGAACTACGATAAGTACGAGGGATAATTGTATTGACAATTGGCTGAGATCGGGACTTTTTTCTGGTTCAGATACTCTGATTTCACAAGCACTCAAGTACATTGCACTATTTGAGGAGCAACCTAAACCGGAAGACGCTGCTGGCTGTGATTTTAGGTATTAATGTTGATTAGGGAATTATGTTTTCCTCATTCAGCTAAAAAATTATCAAAATTATAATATTAATTTTTCTGTAAATCTAAGAATATTAACTTCAAATTTCTCTTCTTTTAGGGCTTTATACGATCTTTTATCGAAAGTTACACTTGGTCATCCACCGGTAAATGTTTCGAGGATGACACATGAAACGATGTGCTACATAATGGCTCAAGCAAGTCACGAAGTTTGGCCATTTCATCAACAAGAAATAACTGAATATTTGTCGAACTTGGAGGAAGAAAAAATGCGAAAGTGTTATTCACGATTTACGCGAAAAAAAACTGAAATTAAAACTGAAATGTGTGATCCATTGAGCTGAAATGCGCTCAATGAAAAAACAAAGTTTGTATTTCAATTGAATATAATTATTTTCATATATATTTTCCTTCACATATCGAACAACATAATTGCTTTACAATTAAACTGAAACGTCTGAACTTTTGTGATATAAATTCATAAATTTCAATTATTTTTCATTTATCTTTCTTATAATTGAAATTAAAATTACTGGAATAATTATTGTTAATTGCTCTTTATGAAAGAAAATCGATGATGTTCGACACTCTCATTGCGTGTGCGTGAACCAAATACATTTTTTTCCCTGTGATTCTATGAAATTAATGAAACTTATAAACATTCAATTGACCCTCCCAATGAAGGAATGATAATCATATTCGCCTCAAGTGCAATGATTAATTCAATTAAAGTTATGTACAAGTGGTTAAGACTCTGCACATGAAATAATGAAGTTACACACCGGGCTGGACAATTGTCCAGGTGATTAATGATATTTTCACTATGGTTTGCATACTTCAGGTATTCTGGTAGTTACTAGGGGTGTGCGAATATTCAAAACTTTGAATAATTCATGGTGAATTGAATACGAATAATTCAATTCTATAATTCAAATACTATTCGCACACCCCTAGTAGTTACAAATGAATCATCGGAAAAATTCGATCTCAAACACTGTCACTCATTTCAAGCTCTTTCCATTGCTCAAAAAATTGTACCAAGCTGTCGTCTCCCACAGTTCTATATTGATGCTAGTCACCATTAATCTTTCAATATTTCCCAAGCATCATCCTCGGCTTTTGCCGTATTATTCCAACTCTTGGGATCGCTCTTCGAATCAAAATCAATAAGCGATGCCTCTTTCACTTTCTTTTCCTTCGGTTTCTTCATTGATGTTTTAATTTCCGTTGGACTTTCATTCGATGGTTTCAAATTATTCTCCCAGTCCCAGTCTTGAGCTGGAGAGCTGCTGCTTGATGGGATACTTCTGAAAATATATCTCATAATTACCATTGTGTAAGATTATTGATGAATAACAATGTGTTTAACGAGCTGAAAATTCAGAAATTTCATGAAATTACACTAAACCTGAAAAAAGTCATGAAATATCAAGAAAAATCACTAGTGAGCCTGATTCCTTTATCTTTCCGTATGAAAAAATATAGACCAACTTTGTGATACTCATCTATGAAGAAACGAATGTGGAATCGGAGCAAAATTTTTTTGTGCAAAGTTTCTTTTTAAAAAATGTGAATTCCGTATCTTTGAATATATTTTTTTACGAAAATATCTTAGCCTTGAAAATCCTTACATGTCCTTACACGAAATTTCGCTCGGGGTCCAAGTTGGAGACACTGAATAATTTTTTTTCATATTCCATATCTTCATTGAGATTTTCTAATTTTTCTTTTACTTGCCTCGAATTTGAATTAACGAGCGATGATTTCTCGTTGGAGTAAGAGCCTTGGTAACTGCTTTGATACGCTCCTAAATTCTGATAATTATCTTGTGTATTGTACTGAGGTCCGCAATGTTGTGCGCATCCATTTGAACCGGCAAGATCACCCCAGCCACGTCTACCCAAATCACTGACCTAAATCCATCGGAAAATTTTATTTTTTTCGATGATTTAATAAATGTTGAAGTCAAGTGATAAAAAAAAATTCAAAATGAACATTTGAATGAAGAAAAGAAAAAGAAGAAACAAAATAACTAATAACCTTAGCAGCTAAATTGCTAACTTGCGAGCCAACGTCTTCCAACAACGTGCCGTCTCGTACCTAATAAAAAATGTATAAAAACCAAAATAAAATCAATAAATGAACAAATAATTGAGGTGGTAAAGCTAAATAATATTATTTTGTAAATATATCTCTGAAACCAGAGCAGACTTAGAGAAAATTCTAAAGAGACTTTCTTTTGTAAAGAATTTACTGCTACAAAAAAAGAGAGATTTCAAAATATTTTCAAAGAAATGTAAATATGATTTCTGGGCCTAATATTATGAATGTGAGAAATATTAATTACCTTCTGTGATGCCATTCCTCCAATTTTAAAAGCATTCTCAGTTGCTTTACTGGCTACCTTTGATGCTGTTGATGAAAACATCGACCAGCCCTGAAATTTGAATATTTCATTGGTCAATTCTTGCAATGTGAATTCTCTATAATTCAGATCTTCAGTATTTTTTATCCAAAAATCACTACTCCAAATCGACTTGTTTCCGAGATATTCGTAAAATAAACTGCACGTTCTGATTCTAATTATTTTCTTTCAAGAAACTGAGCATTTTTCCTACATCCATTTTAGAAATCTTATAACTCACACTAGCTAAAGAAGATACGGCAGTGTCGAAAAATTCTTGTGACGAACTCTTAGGTGGTGTATCCATCTGATAGCCAAATCCACTGTATTTTCCGCCTTGATTCGGCGGTAGATTTCTAGAATTTAAATAACAAAATGCTTACCATGCCCTTAATTCTTACAGATTATCTTGTAATCTGACAGCGATAATGAAATTCTTTTGTATGAATCTTTTTCATTAATTAAAAAAAAACTTTTTCATAATGTTCAAGTCAATCGCAAATGAAAAGCTCATATTTCCTATTGATTTCACCCAATTTGAATGACAATTGATGACAAAATAATCAATTATTTGGAATTCATCAAAAATAAACTCAAATGACGTAAAAAAAAACATTAGAATTTTCTGAAAAAATCATACTCCGGTCTATTGGCGTTTTCATTCTGAACCCGACTGAAAAATGACTCAGTCTGTGCCTTGAATGCTTGAGAATTCAGATTTTGATGGGATCCATCGTTCTGGTATAAAGTGTAATCCTGATTGCTGTTATCAATGTATGATGAAACAAATTCTTTGGCAGTGGAAGTGCTTGGGCTCCATGCCTCTCCACGCGCAAGAGTGGCAATCTGGATAAACCAATGGAATTTTTTATGAAAATCTACATAAATTTCAAATAAAAAGTAAAAGCTAAAAGGAGACTTCAAATATTTTCGTTAATTATAAGTTTTTGTGAAATATCTCTGAAAGCAGGGGGTTTAGAAAGAATTGTCAAGAAACCTTTTTTTATAGAATTAAATTTCCTAAAAAAGAGGATTGAATGTCCATCCTCTTGAACCGACTCGTTTCCAAGATATTCACAAATACTGCAAATTTAATTGACGAGGTTGTCTTATTTCACAATTTTCATGAAGAAAAATTAATCGATCATACTTTATCTCTGTATAAAGCAGCAGCTTTAGTATTATATTTCTTTGAAATTGGCAGAGAATCATCCCAATCTGACTGTGCCTCGAAGAAAACCCTTGCATTTCTATTACCACCAACTTTCATCTTTTCAAGCTCCAAATCCTTCCATTTGTCCATTGAAATTGATCTCACAAATGATAAATGTACACCAAGGCCTCTGTGTTTACCCGAGCACTCCAAACAAATCCATATTCCATAAGTTACTGATACCCATTGTGGATTATGTGCACCACACTCAAAACATTTCTAAAATTATTCGAAAATAATTGAAACATCTGTTAAGATAAAAGTCATCACTATTCATGCTAGATAATCCATTTACGTTATTTTCATTGTTGGGCTTTAATTCACCGAGTACTCTTCTTGTTCGTGGACTTGCCATTATTGGTTCTTTAATTTATTAATTATCAAAATTTAATCAAAACTCTTCTGTTTATGTACTGGATGCACTTGCCTAAGAGACACTTAAGTTGAAAAAAAAAGAAAAATCAACTAAAAAAAAATTTGTGTCACCACTATGGCAAAGCAGTACGGAGACCTTTAAATTAACAGAGGTTGGAAATCCACCGATCCACGTTCACAAGTAGCCATTCCTTATCTTGGAAAGCCTGGTTCATGAAAAAAAAAGTTAATGCAAGGTTGAGTCGTTACTTGAAAATCGAGGTTTTCTTACATTCTATTGTAGAAAAACGGTAATTTACACAAAATAGGTAAATAACGTGAAAGACTGACAGGAAACCTCTTCAAATTAAATGGGGTACTTTATCAAAGTACTATACATTTGAATTGAACAAAGCGCATTTCAAAACAAAAATCGTTGGAATAATAATATTTCTCCATCCCTCACGATTTTGGAAATGCGGTATAAATTCGAAATTCATTCTGTACGAATTCGGTATTTATAGAAAATTTAAACGGTATTTATACCGGATTTATTACCCGGTTGAAAATATTTATGTAAAATCTTTATGTCAATTTTTTTCGTAAAACTTTTACGTAAACATTTCTGTAAAACTTTTACATGAAATTTGTGTAAATACGCGAGGGTATTTTAAAACTAATCAGCGTTACCAACAATGAACTGAATTGATGGAATACTACATGAAGTCAGCCGAGAGAGTTTTACAATACGTATTGTCTACGAAACCGAATATAACAAGATGGCGGCATATTGATGACTGACGAGTCTGTAATCGCCTGTCGTACTTGTGTAATTCTTAATCATCTGTAAACATTGATAATTAATTTATTTCATCAATAATGGGGTGAGTACCTTTACTTTAACTACGTGTACAATTATTAATGAATTCTAAACAAAAAAATATCTTATTTGTCTCGATATATAACGGCATTTGTGATGTTTATAAATATTGAGGTAACTCCAAAACGTAAAGGGCAATCACTCTAATTTTATCGGATAGAACTATGGTATATGTTCTGGTAGGACTCTTTTTATCCAATTGATATAATTGAACATCATTTGAATATTAATTTTAATTCATAAAAATCAATAATTGATACACATACAGGATATCGGTCAAAAATAACCTCTCATTGATCTCAACTATTTCCAGCTCTTCTGATTTGGAATATTTAGACTCAAAACGTGATGTCCAAAGTTTTGACGATGATTCTGATGTCACAGAGCAGAGGAAGAAGAAAAAGAGAAAACATAAACATCATAAACATAAAAAAGACAAAATTCTGGATCGAGAGAGGGAGGAATCAAAATTGGAAAAACAGGAACGGTAAATAAAATTTAATTCAATTTGAATATCGATTCATCATTTAAAATTTTCTCCAAAATAATAATAGCGAAAAATTTCAATCCATAACAATACACTAACCAATGATATTATCTTATCAGGAAGAAGCATAAAAAACATAAAAGACTACGAAAAGAACGTGAAGCAGAAAATGGCACCTCAGAAGAGAAACCTCGTCATACTTTGAAAGAAATTCCAATAAATGGCAAAATGGAGCATGTTATGGAGATTCCCTCCACTGAGAGTGAAGATGAAAAACTTGTTGATCTGGACTCTGATGAGGTCGATTGTACAATAATCGAGGACGACATAGATCTAGAGGAATTAATGAAACAAAAAGAGCGCCTGCAAGCATGCTTAGTACAATATCTATCTGATGAATCAGATAAAGATGAGAAAGAAATTGGACCAGAGGACTCAGTAAAAGTAGAAACCCCCGACGTAATAGTAGTCGAGGATGACAGTGGTGATGATATGTATTTACGTAAGAAGCGCCACAGGAGCCGATCGGGTAGTCGAGAACGAAAGAAAGTTCTCAAAACAGATAGAAGAGTTGTGATTGATATGTCACGGGATAGAAAACTCAAAGAAGAATTAAAAGATAAGAAATCAGATAAGAAACGTGATGAAAAAACACGTCCCAAGGAAGATCCCAAAAAGGAAGACAGGAAAGTTGAAAAATCAGGTCGAAAAATAACTGATAAGGAAAAATCTAAAGAGGAAATGAAGAAAGATGAATTGCGGAACAGAATTGATGAGGAAAAGCGTAAAGAAATGAAAAAAGATTCCCCAAAGAAAAGAGAACGTGAGGAATATTGTGATGATCGTAAACGTGATGAGCGTCGTCCTTCGAGATCACGGAATGATTGGAGACATAGTAAAGAAAGAGATCGTAGAAGTCGGGATCAAAGTTCACGCGATCGTTATGAGAATAGAGACAAAGTTGAGGGAAGAGATCTCCACAGTAACAGAGACAGGCATAATTCTCGTGATCGTCATTTATCAAATAGAGACCAAGAATCCAGTCGGGATCGTCGAGACAGTAGAAATCACGAGAGGCCTCGTGAGAGATCCAGAAGTCTACGGAGATCACGTTCTCCACGTCATCGGGGTGATAGAGATAGAAATGATAGATGGAGGAGATCTATTTCGCGAAGTCGAAGAGACAGAGACAGACATGGAAGAGATGACAGAGATCGGGAGAAGAATGGTAAACGTGAGCGAAGTGATAAGTACAAGGATTCGCTATCTGAGGGTTTGAAAATTGATAAATCCGAGAGTTCAAGTGAAGAAGATATGAAAGATATTGATATCGAAGAGGAAGAAGATGAGGAAGCTATTATTGAACGTCGTAGAAAACAGAGGGAAGAATTGCTGAAGAGATTAGGTGGTCCACCTGAAGATTCCAATCTCTCTGCTGACATGAGCGTCACAGCTGTATCACCGCAAACCGTCCGGTCAAATTCTTCTCCAAAATCAGTTGAAGTTATCATGAATAACAATGAATCAACATCCGAGAGCCACACACCTCCTTTACCCAAAGATAAATCACCGCAAATAACGAAGAAACGGAAATCTAGATTTGAAGATCCACCTGAAAGTAAAGAGGATGATGATAAGGAGGATGAGAAATTTGAGGATAAGAATGAGAAAAAGGATGACAAGAATAGTATGAAAAAGACCAATGAGTGGGACATGTTTGCTGAAGCTGACAATATTACTGATTTTAATAGTCCGACCGTTGAGGGTAAAAGACCTGGTGGACCTGATAATCCAAGTTTGACTGATAATTGGGACGATGCCGAGGGATATTATAGAGTTAGGGTTGGGGAAACACTTGATTCGCGATATGTCGTTTATGGGTATACTGGACAGGGTGTATTCAGTAATGTCGTTAGGGCTAGAGACACTGCCAGGGGGAATATGGATGTTGCTGTTAAAATTATTAGAAACAACGAGATAATGTGAGTAGAAAAAATAACGTTTAGAATAGAATATGTGCATTTCTTTGAGAGAATGGAAAATTCAAATGAAACTTTTACTTTTAATTTATTCATAGGCATAGGACTGGATTGAAAGAATTGGAAGTTCTTAGGAAGCTCAATGATGCTGACCCAGAGGATCGTTTTCACTGTCTGCGTTTATTTAGACACTTTTTCCACAAGAACCATTTATGTATGGTATTTGAACCGCTAGCGATGAATCTACGAGAAGTAAGTTATCCTCCTTCAATTATCCATAATAATGCTCACAATTTTGAGGTGATTTATGTTGTTTTTTGCAGGTGCTAAAGAAATATGGAAAGGACGTAGGATTGCATGTAAAAGCTGTACGTTCTTATACTCAACAGCTCTTTTTAGCATTGAAACTATTGAAACGTGCTAACATACTGCATGGTGATATAAAACCCGATAATATTCTAGTCAGTGAAACGAAGCTTGTGCTAAAACTTTGTGACTTCGGATCTGCGTCTCATGCACACGAGAATGAAGTCACGCCGTATCTCGTCTCTAGATTCTATCGTGCACCAGAAATTAGTAAGTATTTATTGTTACTTTGCCTTGATTCACTACTCAAAATTCAATGAGACGTTTCACTATTTTTGTTTTATGATCATCACTTATAAAATAATTTGATTCATTTGAAATATCGGAAACTTTCGATTACAATTTGCTGTTTCTCTTATTTAGGCGGTAGATCATAGGTTCTGAACAAATAATAACATTTTTATTTTCTAGTTCTTGGTATTCCTTATGATTTTGGAATTGACATGTGGTCAGTTGGCTGTACGATTTACGAGCTCTACACTGGAAAAATAATGTTCTCAGGCAAGACAAACAATCAAATGTTGAAATTCTTCATGGATCTCAAAGGGAAAATGCCAAATAAATTGATAAGAAAAGGAACATTCAAGGAACAACATTTTGATTCAAATTGCAACTTCCTTTATCACGAAGTCGATAAGGTTACAGAACGGGTAAGTTACGATTTTCAATAATAATGATTCAAAAATAGAAAAATTATACATACAGTCCATCAAATGAAATCCTTAGTGGTAAGTCAATTTCTTCTTCGATAAATTAAATCAACAAAAAAATTTACTAATTTCCATCAATTTCTGTTTGTCTGAGAAGGAAAAAGTGGTGGTTATGTCGACTCTACCAGCTACTCGTGATCTTGGAACTGAATTAGGAGGCAGTTCATTACCACCAGAACAGAATCGGAAGGTTGGGCAACTCAAGGATTTATTGGAACGTACATTAATGCTGGATGCGGCCAAGAGAATAACCGTGAATCATGCTCTGGCGCATCCATTTATACAAGAAAAAATCTAGGTAACCCTAGTGCCCCAGGAATCTATCGTGTACGGAGTTATCTCAGTGAGATTAATAACGTAATTCTTGAACATTTTTAATGTTGAATTTTTTCATTTCAATTCAAGTATTCTTTTTCATGCAAAGCGACAGTCAATGAATCGAAATAACAATAATCTAATAATAATA
>JABSMS010018287.1:0-29304 GCA_018902275.1 Aleiodes sp. PSUC_FEM 10030003
ATAATTATTATTATTTTCTCTTCGTGTGTCGAACTTTCGGAATTTGAAATTTAAAAAAATTTAGTACGTCATTAATGACACATTAAATATGGATAGATCCACTTCTGACGTCAGAAATAGGAAAGAGTCCATGCCCCGAGGCTGTGTCGAAGATTGCGGGGCTTCCCCCCACTGTTGATTTTCCCAGTGACAGAATTCCTGAGAACTCGTGAGGTTAGTCTCAATCGTTTTGTTGAAATAAACGAATTAATAATTCAGTAGCGAATTGAGGAAGATGAAATGTGCCGACATCATTGTGGTTTTTGGAGGATATCTCGGAATTGAAGCGAGATGGAAAAATGTTCATGGGAATCTTTTTTCACCTCTTTCCTTCCTCTATAAAAAAGATTTCACTAAAAATTTCCGTATCTCAGTTCAATGCCAAAATATTTCAAGAGTGAAAAAAAAAAGATTTATTCTCGAGCGTAAATTTTTTCACGTTTTCTTCTTTCATAAAACTGTAATATGTAGATTTTTATAATTTCTTATCTTGGGTTTGAGTAGATGATTTAATCGCTTGAATAAATAATGAATTTCGAATTTTTCGTTTATCTTTACCTCGCATTTTATGAGGAAGATTATAGTTGTATTAAAAAATTTCAATTGAAAACAGAAACTGGGCCGTAAAGGCACGGTGACGCGCGTGACTAGTCTTCTCAGGCGCCGTGAGACATCAAAATATTGATTTGAACTGAAAAAACTTTGGATATTTACGTTTTAATACGTAAATGCGTGGTGAAATGATGCAGAGATGCACTAAAAGTTTCATAGAGATTCAATCGCGAATATCTTTGGAGTGAGTTTAGAGAAAAAAGTCAAGAGAGCTTTTTTGTGGCAAATTCAATTCTCTACAATGAGGCTCTCTTGACATTTTTTGATAAACCGAATACTTGATGAGATATGTGCAAAATAATGTTAACTAAAGTGAACAAGTTTTAAAATCATTGAGTTCATTGAGAAGATTTCTCTCGATTCTTTTATGAATATCTCCCAAACGAGTGGATTTATCAAAAAATATCAAGAAAGCTTTTTTGTAGAGAATTAAATTCTCTAAAAAAAAGGTTCCCTCACATTTCATCTTAAATCTCACCGTTTTCAAGATATTCGCAATAGAAACTACATTCGATTTTCAAACTTATATTTTATTCTCGCAAAAAATTCTTAATTCCTCGGAATTAATCATCAAAATCTTCTCGTAAAATATAAATATAGATTCTTCGGAGAAGAAAATTTACAGTGGAAAAGAACATTGTTTTAGCCTCTTAGTTATCAAACAAATATTGATAAACTCGTGGAATATTTAATCATGTCTTTGTCAATATCTCCGTAAAAATCTCACTTTTTAATTCTTATCAAGATTATAAAATTATCAAACAGTTAGCTTTCATCATCACTATGAATAATTCTGAAAAATTCATTCTTTCTTTTTTTCAAGAATAAATAATTATTAAGAGATTATTATCAATGAAAATAATCTCATCGCTGTGAACTTGCTCATCCGCTCGTCAATAAATGACAAAAGACATTCTCATTTAACTTCCTCATTTAACTTTTTTTTTATTTACTCGCATTAATTTAGATTCTTGTAATTCAATTATTGCAAGGAAATTCAATTTTCTTAGGACAATCGGGAATTCCCAAAAATATTAACGAAAACACGTGATTCACGAAATTCCTGTTGCAGCCTTCAAAGTACGTTCGCGTACGTTACAAAGGAATTGACTCCAGGAAACCGGTTTAACCTGTTCCACAAATTCAAACTGTTTACAAAGAAACGAAACTTCCTTTGAACCAAATTCTCATAACTGAAATTTTCATAATTTTATTGAATTTAGGAAAAATAGAAAAATACGAAAAAAATGATTTTCAATTTTTTTTTAAGTAAAAAAAATAATTTTTTACAATACTCCCGGGGCAAAACGGACCAAATGTGTCTGGAATTATCGTATTATTGATGGAAATAATAATTCATCAATTGTTTACTAAGAAACAGCTACAAAATTTATCGTAAAAATTTCAAAATGAAACTGAAATTTGATTTACCGGCCAAAATGTTGACGCTACGAAAAAAAAACATGAAACGAAAAATGTTCGTCTCTTCAAGACGAATAAATTTGATTCAGTGACTTTCTTCGTATCTCAATTATTTACGGAGTTATTTGACGTCAAAGGATTCCTCCAGATAGATGGCGCTCGGATCGTATTACTTCATGAAAATTTCAAGTGCTCATATCTCCGTAAATAATTGAGAAACATCAAAAACTCCCAAAAGCAAATTTATGCGCCTGGAAGAGACGAACATTTTTCGTTTCATGTTTTTTCTCGTCCCTACAACAGTTTACGAGATATTAGTAACAACATTTCCAATCAATAATCACTCCAATAATTAATAGAATCTTATTCTCTTTTATAACTTGCATTAATCCCGGAACCGTAAGTGTCTCAGCATTTGCAGCAAGGTCGTCTGAGTGTACACACAGTTGGTTATAAAATACGTGCCTGGAATCTCACGTGATACAAAAGCCACAATTTTCCTTTCATTTAAAATCATTAGATGAAAGAAAAAATCAAAATAATTGAACTCATTCTCATTTTTGTGCGTAAAAAATAATAATTGAATTGGAAAAAACTCGTAACAATTAGCGTTACAAAATTTTTCACCTTTGCCGCCACAATTCGAATCCAATCATCCCAAAATAATTAATGCAATACAATAAATTTCTCGGTAATTATGAGGAAGCATTGGAATTGTCATTAAAACGATCTTTAATTACTGAGAAAAAAAATCTTACATTTTTTTTCCTCTTCGTTTGAACTAAAGGAAACAACAAAAAATCAGAGGAGAGGATAATTCTACTCTTTTTTTGTCAATAACGATGTCCTTGCAGCATCCATGGTCAAGAACCGGAACGCGCAGATTCTCTCAGTCACTTTGTGTTTTATCACTTTTTAAAAATAATTTTTTTCCTTTTATTAACCATTCGTTACACTTCACATGGCTCATCGAGAAATTCCAGTTGAAAACGTTTTGTCACCAGGAAGTTCTGGGAATTTCTTTTGTTTCGGAATCTCAGGTTTTTTTTATAATTTTTAATGCGGTGATTTAATGAAGCAATTATTTTTATTGAATGATTGAGTGTTGAAAAATTGAAAATGATTTTATCGGTTTTCTGGGAATATTCCGGGAAATAATGGAGATAAAGAAATTTCCTCAGGAATTTTTTTTGTTGAAGAAAGTCAGGGCTCCAAAAAAGGTAATTTCCGGAATTTTGATATTTCCCATAGATTTCGAGATGTTTTTAAAAAACCGAAATCCAAACGAAGTGTGATAGAATGTTTTATCTTAAAATTAGTTTTTCGATAATAACTCGGAATTTATGGGAAATAGCTAAATTTTGTAGATCACCTTTTTTGTAGCCCTGACTTTTTTCTACAAAAACTATTTCTACAAAAAATTTCACCATCTCCATTATTTCCCGAGATATTTACTCAAAACTGATGATAGAATTCTATTTAATTTTTCAACCTCCTTCATTACTTCGCTAATGAATTCCTTAATGAGGGTAATATTTTTAATGAAACGCACATTATTGAGCATCTGGAAATACTAAAAAAAAGTTTCCCACGAGTTCCGTGTAATTAGCAACAGTAACAATGATTTTTTTGCGCAGATGATGCTAAAGATTCATAAAACATTCATTCTCTCGTAAAATCATATTGAAATTAGTTTAACATTTGTGTTCTTATAGATTTCTTTACATAAAACTTGAAATTTCATAAACATCTTTCCATCAAAACAAATTAAATGTCACGCTCATAAAAATTACCATCAGATTGTCCATGAAACTTGAATTTTTTTCTAACAGTTTACAGCGAAATTTTTCGTCGATCTGTTCGAACCGGTTTTCTACTTATAATCAACAACATCTCGCAAACTGTCGGAGATACGAACAAAAACATAAAATGAAAAATGATCGTCTCTTCAAGACGAACAAACTTGCTTTCAGAACTTTTTTACGTATCTCAATTATTTACGGAGATATGACCACTTGAAGCTCTCATCAAGAAATATGGTCCAAGCGCCATCTATCCTGAGGAATTCTTTGACTCCAAATAACTCCCCAAATATTTGAGATACGAGAAGGTTTTTTTCAAATTGAATAAAATTATGAGAAAATCCCAAAGCAACAACATTGTTACAATGATTTTATACTTTGATACCCACCAATCCGCCAAAATGAATTATGAATGAGGCCACGTGCCGCTTCATTTGAATGCATCTAAAATAAGAAAAAAAGAGCCGCAAATACATAACGCGAACAAAAAAACCCACAATATTGTGCCAGAGCCGTCATCCCCTTCGCTAAAAGTGGGCCAAGCGATTGAACACCGCAATTTCCCTTTAAAAAAACGAGGAAACTCTCTGAAATAATCCAAACACGTGGCAATTGAATTATCGGAGATTATTCAGACTCAGCACGATACATTTCGCGTCAGAAAAAAAGGCAAGAAAAAACTCACGAGGCCTCACACACATTCCCACGTTTTCCACCCATACAATCGTCAATATTGATCAATAACAAACGTAAATTTGCATCCGACTGACCCATTCGACGAGCATTCGTTGTCCTTCATTATTAAGCATAAATAATGCGAAAAAATGAGAGAAAATGCGGAATGAAGGAATAATAATAATAACGAATATCAAGGATAAAATAATCTGCTGCTCGTTAACACCGGTTAATTGGATACTTCAGGCCACATTGTACCGGATATCCTTACACACAATAATCATCGATTCTCTGTAATTTTCACGTAGAATATGTATAAAGAAAATAATAACGATAAATTAGAGTGAAACGATGCGTCTCTTTCCATTTACTTTTAGAAAAATTGTATTTTGGGAAAGTAAAATGTGTGGATTTTTTTAAGTTTGAAAATTTTAGTTCATAGCCAAGGAAATCTAAACTGGAACACGAGCAATAATGATCGAGATAATGAGGAGAACTTTTTATATTCAACAATTTTTTATTAATGTGAATAGCAAAGCTATGTACATATTTACCTTATAATTAATTATTTATCATAGTTTCAGCCCACAGGTTTCTACATATATTTTAATTAAGGAGTTCCCCTATGAATCTCAATTCGTTGGGATTTCTTTGAAAATTTTATGGCAGCAAGTCACAATGCTCCTGGAAGTACCTGATTTTTTCAAGAATTTTCGGCTGATCGGGACAATTTTTAGAAAAAGTTGGAAATGGAAATTCGGCCTCTCCTCAGAGTTGAAGTCATGTTACTAAAAATATTTTGAAAATCGATAAATTAGTTTGAAGTAAGGAAGGCTGATGGGATTTATTCTGCAAATGTTAGAGGATATATTTCTATACTAATTAGTGCAATTTATAGCATAATTAGTGGGGAAAAGTGAGAATTTTAAGCTTGCTTTTAAGGTGTCTCAATATTAATTGTCGCATCCTTCAAATGAGTATTGAAATTGATCCCCAAAAAAATAATGGATGGTAGAATAATTCTTCTTCTTACTCTCCTTTAAATTTCCTAACTTCACCCGATTAGAAACGAAAATATTTAAATATCGAGAAAAAATCTTTTCGATTTTTGATAATACTCTAACACATTCATAAAAATTTTATTTTAGTTTAAAAAAAATAGACATTAAAATTAAGAGGATTTAATGGATAAAAAATTCAAATGAAATTATTTCATTGCGCTTAGGAAAACTAGACAAATAAATTCAAAAAATGGAATTAGATCAAACACACTCATTAAAATAAAGGAGAATAATGTTGAAAGAGATGTAAGAAATATGAGAATGTGAAAACGGAATTCTTTTAACGAGACGAACGAGTTTTCCAGGTCACTGTTGGCTTGGCTTAGACGTTCATTACACGGCCGGTTGTTCATTATCAAGTGTAAGGTAAATTATTTTCCACTTTTTTTATGAGTACACTCTCTTTTTATGCTCTCGGTTTTTTCATTGCGATGTTTTACGTGTGGTTAGGTTAAATAAACTGGAATCGTAATTTTTTGGGCTTTTAGATGTGTTCTCCTTCAGTAAAATGAGGAAATTCTTTTTTTCATTTGAAAACCAGGAAAATTTGAGGTAAAAAACGATATTTAACAATCTCTTAATTAACAGTTTCCGAAATATTAAAAAAAAAAAATTTGGAGTCATTTTTCAGCTTTGCGATATCTCGAGGAACGTTGGTCAGGCGGAAGTTTTCTTATATCGTTTTCCGCCTTAAATTTTCCGTTTTCTTCTATGGAAACGTCCGAATTTTTATAATCCATCAACTAAATAATTCCAGAAATGATAATTTTTCGATAATAAAGGAATTAATGACGCAGAAATTTTATCCTTTGTCAATCCAAATTGGATTCCTTCGATTTGATGAGAGAGAATATAATAAAAGGGAGAAACCAGTTGAGTAAACAAATTCGCTCCAATTGTACATCATTCAACGATAGGTAAATCCTTGCCTCTCGTATTTCCTACAAAGTAGAAAATACGAAGTAAACTCTGGGATTGAGCGAATTTAGTTCACATTTCCTAGAGAAAAACAGAGGAAAAGGATCCTTTATTTATTCACGAAGAAGGCAAACTTCTACCAGCCGTTTTTTTTCCTCAAGAAATCATTAATTTTAACTATTTTTAGAAGCCCGGGAAATTCAAATTTCCTGGCCAATAAACTACCGAAAATTGTCTTGAAAAGCGGAATGAATTTCTCACGATAAATAATTCTCGTGAAAGGTCAAAATTTAAGAGCTATTGCCAGAAGAATAAGGGCGCAACTTCATAGCTCTTCGTTTTTCTTTCTTTTTCGTGATAAAATTTACATTACATTTAATATTACACGTTACGAAGCCAAAGAATAGCAGAGAAAGTTGAAGTGTTCTACTTTAACCCACAAAGTTTTTCGTTTGTCTTCTGCAATTCGTTCATTAGTTCATATCGCCGCAGAACAGGACTCTTCTCCCCTATTTCCATCAACATTACCCCCTCCCCCCATCGCACACACGCTCTTATCTAACAAACAATTTTCTGCGAATAGTAAAGACGGAAAAAATGCAAAGGAAAGGGGAAAAAAAGATTCTCGATTTTTATTATTTTTATCGCACATGAAAATTATTTCTCGGAATTTTCTAAACATCGAACTCGATCGAATGTTGATTACCTATTTTCCTTGATAAATTGAAGAAAAAAAACTGAAGGATAAACATACATGTTTTTTTTATTCCTTTTTTTTCAATTTCGAAATCATAAAATTATTCGCAGTTGTTGATACGAGTGTAACAGTTGAATTTCGCAATTGTCTTGGCGTATTACTGGTTATCTAGTTTAGTTTTCATGAGGGTATGGAGAAAACACGCGGATAATAGTCTGGGGCAATGAGTAGACGCAATAATAGTTGCGGAATTACGAATTAAATTCATTGACGTTGTTTAAACACTGGGAATTGCTTTTTGGGTTGGGTTCTAGGGGAGGTCGTTAAAGCGCGTAGATTTATGGGAATAATGAGGCTATATTTATTCAGAGTTGAAGCTCGAAGATCTTTCGTACGATTCAAGAGGGAGATTGCGTAATAAATAATACGAAATTTTTCGTGAAACTCATCGAAAAATTTTAATTGGAATAAAATCGAATTTACTGTCCAAAAAAATTGATGGCGCAGAAAAAAATATGAAAAAAAATGTTCGTCCTGAACTTTTTGTCCTATTCCAATTAATTTCGGAGTTATTCGGAGTTATTTTCAAGATGAACCAATTTTCTTAAATTACCTCTTTTTCATATTTCAATTATTTAAAGAGTTATTTTACTTCAAAGAATTCTTCCGGATAGATGGCGCCTGGATCGTATTTTTGAATGAAAATGTCAAGTGTTCATATCTCCATAAATAATTGAGACACGTGAAAACCCTTCAAAGCAGATTCACTCATCTCGAAGAGACGAACATTTTTCATTCCATGTTTTTTTCTCGTATCTCCGATAGTTACTCATATATATTGTTAATAAGAGAAAAAAAATCACCGATTGAACTTCAACGTTTCATTCACTGAATAACAAGAAAATCCAATCTTCCTCGGATTTTATAAATAGAATAAAAATATTCTCTGATTCCTGAATAAAATTATATACACATGAATTACTCCGAGATTTAATAATCCATTGGAAATTCAAACGTTGGAATGAATGGAGACTTTATCCTTTTGCATCCAAGCCGAATATCATTTAATGAGGAGTGATGAAAAAAATATTTAAATGGGAAAATACGTGAATGGCTTCTTGATGCTCATGTTCCACGTTATTTCATTTACGATTATTAATTACTGTCGGCTTGTTTTTTTTCTCGGAAAACTCATAACAGATCGCTCGAGGCTCATCTGCAAGCATTCAGCTTTGAGGAAGAAAATTACGTAGAACGTGGCCTGAATATTTCGGGGGAAAAGTGGTGGGAGAAGAGAGTTGAAAAAAAAAAATTAATTAATCTGGGAAATTGGTAATTGATAGATTTCCGAAATTTTGGCGATTCCATCGAAAAGAACGGGAATTTTACGGCGGAGTGGATGTAATGCAATCAATTTTGAACGAATAGCTTTCGAGTTATTTAAAAAAACAATTAAATCAATGATTTTTAATTTTTCAAATTATCTTTCTCTCTTTCTTTATTAAATTCTTAAAAATTCTTCTCTTTTAATCATTCCTTTTTTATTATCTCGAGGATTAGTGGATTAAAATTAATTGCATCGTATAGGAAATTTCCCTAATTTTCCGAGGGAATTTCCAAAATATCGTAAATCTCCGGAATTAATTTTTTTTCCCTTTTTTATTGATTTATTTTGCCTTTGAAAATCATGCAAATTATTGAATAAAAAACTTCTTCAATTTCTCGAAGAATAACAATTTCTAAAACCTCCAGACTTTTTTCGAGACTGATTTTTTAGATGAATATACCGAAATGCATGAAAACCTCGTAATGTGACTTTTGTTAGTTGAAGCGGCTTTTACTTCCAACAGCATCACCTAATTGCAACGTAATTACGTAACTATTCCAGATAAATGGAAAGGGACTTTTCTCTATCTTTCTTCCATTATCCTTCGTCAATGGGAATTTAAAAGGATTCTTTAATTTCCTTTTGAGATAATTAGCAATTAGGAGAGTGTTCTATTTCAATGATTAGTGTTTTATTAAGAACTTATGTATTCATCAGTAGAGATGAAATCAGGTGATTTTAATCGATTATTTGGTTTTCATTTGAACACAACCCCATTTCGTTACGATGAATAGAATTTGAGCTATCCGCAAAAAACCTAAATGTTAAAGAAATTTCGCCACAGATCTTGAGCAAAGAAATTAATTTTTTCGAAAAATCAAAAAATCCAAGTTTTTTACCTGATTTTCATAGAAAATTTGTTTAACTTAACACATTCTAAAAATCCTATTGTTAAAAGCCTCATTTCAATATCCGTCTTGCCCCACTTTCCCTTAATACAATAAATTTTGAACGAATAGTTTCCGAGTTATTCAAAAAAACAATGAAATTTGACGATTTGTCATTGTTTAATTATCTTGGAAACAACTGAGTTAAAATTGAATGCATTTCAGCCTTTCTCAGCTCAAATTTTTCTGGCTCTCCAATGGAATCGATTTTTTCAAAAAATTAATAAAAAACAATCAATAATCTGTCTCGAAAAAATAGAATAAAATCAGAATAAATCTTTCAATCTCTCCGTCAAGATATCCGCTCCAAAACAACCTAGATTTTCTCCCACCCACCCAGAAAATGGACCGAAACAGTAATACAGGCTTCCAAGGTCTCGTTGAATCGATTCGGCTGAGCCCAGAGCCCTGATAGCCTAATAACACTTTTCTCTTCCATTTTCCACCAAAAGACAAAGAAGCCTCGTAAAAAAATTCACCGAGACATTCTCACCCTCTTCTAACCATAAATTCATCCAACCCTAACATTAACATCCAGCGCACATTCAATCATGAGGCCACCATCTTTACGCAAATGTTACACTTGTTGAAAATGTCATGTACACGGAGAATTTAAGTGGAATTGTAAAGGAAGTTAAGGAAAAATGGATCTTGAGGGAAAATTTCGAGATAGAATCTCTTAAATAAATTTAAAAAAAAGAAAATCCGAAAAATTCTAGAAAAATGAAAATTTTGAGAAAGTCAAAAGTTCGCAAATTTTGAAGAAAAACATTTTTTTAATTTTCATAAAAATCAACAGTGGATCTTTCTAAAAAAATTACTGAAAAAAAAAATGTTAACAAAAACTTTATAAAAATTTCTCAAAAAACCTCAATTATCTCGTAATTTTTTAGAATTATCTATAAAGATCCGTTTTGCCCCAGGACTCCACGTTTCCTCATTCTCCTCTACGAAATAACGTTAACACATTTTGCCAAGGTACATGGAAGAGAGATGGCTTTTAGAATCGATCCTAACGTTTCTCCTCGCTCCACACCTCCCCACCTACACGCAAAAAGCCATCTCTACCTTCCCTTCGTTGCTATGCCCCCATTTTTTTTCTTCACTTCGTGAGTTAAAAAGCTGAAGCATTTTCGAGGCCTCGTGGGAGACACGTAACTACCAACTTTTAAACGGCAATTTTTTTCTCCCTTTTGCCCTCGTTCTCCCTGTACTTTGCGAGGTTTTTTATGGTTTTTTTATGGTGTCAAATTTGAGAACCATTAGGACGGTATTTTTCACTGTGATTATATTTTTTTTGAATTCTCTCGACTATTTTTTGGGGGAAAAATTTAAATTTTCGGAGATCAAATTTCAGGAAAAAATTTTTCCTTTGTTTTTTGAAAATCACTCGAACCGTTCAATTCCAGTGTCCATTTTACTCCACCTTCCCGTACTTATTCATCGAGAAATATCAACATGAATAGTCATCATAATAATCACGTTTCAAATTATTCCAGTGACTTATTTAAATGGTCAAATACTTGACAATCATTATTTGACAAATGTCAAATGTATCAATGACACTTTTCTGTTAATGGGATATAATAAACTGAATATGAACAACTTTTATATTTATGCCATTTGATACATGACGCCATTCACTTTATAACACTTGAGAATACTTAAGAGGCACAGCCCAACAACGGTAATTGACCCGTAATTGTTACCAATACAGTGTGCGCCACACTTGATCATGTTTGTCCAATGAGTGTTGAGTGTCAATTCAATCGAATTCAAATGGATAAAATGAATGATCCAATCTTCAAATAATATTGAGCCCTCTCGAAATTCGATGAGAATTAGATATTTCCACGTGGAAAATGAGTGAGTTTATATTGAAGTTAATTAAGTGGGGAAAATGAGCGATGAAATGCCAAAAATAAAAGTTCAAGAACGATTTTCCTCGAAACTTTACCAAATAGCTAATTGCAGTGAAATCAATGTTTCGCTTTTAATTAATCCTCCAATTAAAACAATCCGAACTATTGCGTAAATTACTTGGCACTGCCATGGATCCTCGATCCAACAATACGATCAGATAAAAATGTGTAAATGAGAATTTAAAATCAAGATCACGGCCATTGAAAAAACATTAATATTAATAAATTAAACTCGTGTGATTTTGTATTGAAACAACGTCTGTTTCCATTCTCGCTGATGTAACGTCGATTAAAAATTATGACGTTCAAAAAGAGGCAGGAATTGATTTAACATTTAAATCAATGTAAAATACATTTTTCAGTGAAAAAAAATCACATTAATTTATGGATTCTCTTAATAGCGTATTGCATGGATAATTAATATTCAAATGTCACGTTCAATCAATGCCCGGGACATTCGGAATATCAGAAACTCAATTCAATCAAAACTGGTTTATTCGTGATTATTGAAATGTTTGTATAGTACGAAATGTATTACTAGCGAATCACGCATAGCAACAAGCACATATGTAACACTTCATTCGAGATGTAACGATTTCATTAGAATTGATGAAAATGATTGATACATTTTTTTTTAGCATTAATGAAATTGAGGGATTTTCGATTTTACTTTCATTCCATTGAAAAGAACAGGAAATTTTCTTTCGGACCATTTTCCCCAATACAATCCCGGCTGGACCAATGGTTGCGGAGTTATTCAATAAAAAAAATTAATTGAAAATGTAGTAATTAATTTGAAAATTAATGAACGAAAATCGATCGCATTATAGCATTTTCCAGCGCAAATTTCCCGAGCTTCTCAATGGGATTACTTAAATTTCGGAATTTTGATGATTTCATTATGATTTTTTAATTTCATAGTAATTAATCTGAGAAATTAATTGTTAATTGATTCTCGAAATTTAATCTAATACTATTTTGGATGATTTTTTTTTTGAATTATCCAAAGAACAATTAAATTGATGAATTTAAAGTGTTCTAATTAATTGCATTACAGGATTTTCCAGCCCAAATTTTCCTGGCTGTTGAATATTTTGAAAATTTTGATTTATTTTCAACGAAAATAAATTTGAAAATAAATTTTTTCGTTGATAAATCTGAAATACTTTTGAAAAAAAGTAAACACAAATGTTCCATTTAGGCAATGCAATTTTTACAGCTATTTGTTACGGAAAATGCCAGTTATCGTAAAAACATTGGCAATTGATAGCATATTCAAATTGTTGTTACTGCACAAGAGGTTGTTCATAACTCCATTGATAATAATAGAAATTACGTAAGTACTTGTGACCGTCGAAACAATCAGAAAGTCTCACTTCAATCAATTTTCCATAATTATTAATTATTGGTTATTAATTATCGATGGAAAATCACTGATTAGCGTTATTCCACGAAAATCATGTGAAATCAATCGGAAATTTAATTCCATATTTTTTTCTCATTCATTCGACTTTGATAGGGAAAATGCGAGGGAGGTTTATGGAATTCATGTCAACGAGTATTCACTGGTCGGATATAACAAATGAAAAACGTAATAGAAATATGGAAAAATCGCTTGTACTCCGTAGCACAAATAAAAATGAGTGCGTCGCTTTTCTGAATATTTTTAATTGCTTTTCCATGATTTTTTTTTTGCTCCTCCCTTTATGTCTGTTTCGTGTAGGCAGTTTTATGCACAGTGGAGAAAGAAATCGGTGGAATTGCGTTATAATACGTTTTCTATTCGCGAAAAAGGAGGAAAATTTCCGATTAATAAAATCGTTAAAATGCAGTGCGAAAAATGGAAAAATTGAAATATCTCGGAATTAACGGAAGATAGAGAAATTCTCGTTTAAACCGTTTTTGTTGAAAAAAGTCAGAGCTACAAAAAGGTCCGAACAAAAATTTTGACATCTCGCTTAGTTTCCAAGGTATTTTCAAAAAACTGGCGGTAAATTTTTTTAAATTTCAAATCACTGCAGTTTCTTTTTTCATTAAAGTGAGAATATCTCGGAAAATATGGGAGATAGAATTTTTTTTATGAACATCTTTTTTGTAGAAGAGACTCTGAACTACAAAAAAAGTCTCCTGCAAAATTTCGATATCTCGCTTAGTCTTCGAGATATTCCTGCTTTAAAGAACATTGAATCAATCCTGAATAAAAATTTCCCTTCACTAATTTTTTGGAAAAATCTCGGAAACTGAATGAGATATTCAAATTTTCGTAATAATCGAAAAAAAATGTTTGAACAAAAATTTCTGTCTCTTGTTTTTCGAGATATTCCAGAAAAAAGGGAAATCTCTCGCTTTTCCACTTCACTGAATTATTTTAATTGCATAAAAATTCATAGCAAACCGGTGTTTTTCACCAGAAATTTCCTCAGCACTGTAACAAACTTCATTTAATTCCTCTATTCACATTAATTCAGAGAATATTCACGGAAATGCATCAAAAAATAATTATTTTCCATATTTCCACTCCAAACATAAATTATGACTAATTCTTTACCTCCTTTTGTTCAATTCACAGCGATAAAAATTGAAAGAAAAAATTCCAAGCTAAAGCCAAATGTGACTTCTTGCACGAATGTTCACTTCACTCATCGCTGTCTAACCTTGCACTAAATGCCACACGGTCACAAAAATAATGGATGGAACAAAACCAGTAGAATAGAGTTGGGCTTTTCAATTCCCTATGGCTTCTGTTGTAGTTTTATTCTGCAATACTTTTAATGCACTGATTGTTACGAGACCAGTTCGTCAGACACGTTTGTAGGGTCATCAAAATGTTTATCCACATAACAGCTCAGGAAATATTAATAAAAAATAGAATGGAAAACATAAAAATAAAATTCTTCGTTTCTCAAGGAAAAAGAGTGGATTTTTGCATGAAAAAAAAAAATTCATGTCAGCGAAAACCATAAAACTGTTGTGAAGTAATTGGATATGTATTTGAAAAATATTTCAACAAGAAGTGCAAGTGAAAACTTGGTTTTTAATTCAGCGAAGGGATGAAGATGAAGTTGAATTTCTTTCTTGATTTTCTTTTGTGAAATATCTCGAAAACTGAGCAAGATATCGAAATTTTCATAGGAACCTTTTTTGTAGGCATCAAAATTTCCTACAAAAAAGATCCCTGCAAAAATTTCTGCACCTCCATTATTTCCCGAGATATTCACCGAAAACTAACTGAAAACTGGAATCGCGATTTTCTCGACTTTCGATTGTTCATTTTTGCTCGATGGTTTTCTGCAGTAGTTAATAGGCAATAAATCAACATCCATAGGTAAAACGTAGGATGTAGTAGTCATTCATTGTACTGAGGGGTCCACGAAGATGCGGTAAAACATAATGAAACTAACTAGCTCTAGGTTCGCCAATTAACAGCAACAATATTTGACGTTAGTACAATCGCGTTCATCTGGGTGCTCTGCGCGCTATGCAAACACACTTACTCTGCTATCTAGTGTTACGCGGAAATCCTGACCAAGCTGTCCCTGGGTACTTAAAATGCAACAATATGTGAATAAATAAAGGGGAAAAAATTCTTATCGAGTTACACATTATTATTTATTATTGAACAACAAGAAAAAAATTACCGCAACGCCGCAACTTCATTTAAAATTTTCTAAAAATCATTTGCAATATTTTCACGTTGTCTTCAGAAAAATTGCCGATTGGATCAATTTGAGCGGAAAATGATTTCCGATGAAAAAATAATCGAAATAATGAAGACAATAAAAATTTAAAAAAAAGAAATTAAGAACTTGAGAACTATTGGTCTGACGAGGATTGTATTATACCACTTTTCGCTTCAAATTTACACCGCAGTCCACTCAAACCATTGAAAAATTAATGACTAAACCAATTATGAACAAAAAGTTGACAAATATTCTCAGAAAGTGGAACGAGATCAAACAGACACATTGTAATGAAGAAATTATTATTTTTTCAATTTATATGCGTAACTGAAGTCGTCTGAAACTTTCTGGACAAGCCACGCAATCATGAAAGTTCATATAAAAAATTTCTGACCAACCCTTTCAGATTACTACAAAAAAATTAATTTCAGTCAAAAGTTTATTTTGTAGTTAAATTGGTTTTTGTGGAATATCTCGAAAACTATGGAAGATATTAAAATTTCCGTTTCACTTTTTTTGTAGAGAAAATTGAGACCTACAAAAAATGTTCCTTGCAAAATTTCGATATCTCGCTTAATTTCCGAAATATTCGATGAAAACCAAACTAAAATTTCTGCAAATGAAAAAATCGATTTGCCCATAAGAATCGATGAACCTCCATTTCAAATCCCCCCCCTCCCCACTTCATAAAATTGGAAGCCCCTCGAAAACATTACAAATGCATTAAAATTAACGTGAATTGTCAGTTTGATTTGATATTTTTCGGTGACACGATTCAGATTATATTCGAAGTGATAGAAGCCCTGGCAGTAAGGTGGGGAGAGGATGGCAGGTATGGTGTGTTGGATTGGCGCGCGCTTCCAACCGCTGTTCGGCGCTTAGAAGAGTGGGGGCTGAATGATAGAGAGAGACCCACAACCCCCTCGAGATATACGTCATAAATTTAGTGAGGTTGCGCGGCACGTTTTAACGTTCGGCTGCTGAAGGTGAGAGAGAAAGAGAACTTTCCCACATTTCTTTCTCTTTTCTCTTCCTTTTTGCCGCTTTTTTTGGGCTCTTTCTCTCTCTTTTTTTTGGTGGTGTGTACATCTACGTTTCAGTTCACACCGGGTTGAACTGTTCAGTTTGTTACGAGCTGCGAGCTCGACGACATCAAGACGAAGTAGACAAAAAATTGGTGAATTCGATTATTTTTGAATACGTGAGTTAATTAATTAATTAATCATTACATAGAAGAATAAAATTATCGACGATTTTTATTCTTGATTTTGATCATCAGGATGACCTTGATTAGAATTATGAATTAATTAGACTTTCATTGCGGACGAAATTTTTTTTTAAATTACGTGGGGTTCTGAAGAAGCTCGTTGCTGCAAATCAACGTTTGCATTGTCGTGAAATTAATTCCAATTATGTCATACAATAAATAAACTCCCCTCTTCACGCTCCATCGCTTTCAATGATTCTTTTATTGTTTGTTTGGTGTGCGTGTTTTTATGAGTGCATTCGTCGGCACTGCTTCCTTCGTACGTGAGTGACGTTGAGAATTTTTTTTGGTTCCAATTGTGTGGGTTGTAGGGATTGTATGAGGTGATGAGATCCGCGGGGAATTATTGAATGCAGGGAATATTGGCATGAAGAGAATTTTTTTGATTGAATTGTGGGATTTGCGCTTGAAAATCTCGGGGAAAAATGGGCTTAGAAGGATTTATGAAGGGAGCTTTTTTGAAGGGAATTCAATTATCTTTCAAAATGCTGTCCAGATAAATTTTGGTGGGTCTGACCATTACGGAAATATTGATTGATGAAGAAAAAGTGGAGTATATTGAGCGAGAATTGACGTTTTGGAGTATTTTCCTGAATTACTCAGGAAATAATGATTTTAGAAGAATTTTTCACGAGATCTTTTTTGTAGAGAATTAAATCCTCTCCAGAAAAGCTCTCCTGCTAAATTTGCGTAAGCTCAATACTTATTGAGATATTTTGAGAAAACTGATAATCCAACTCTCCTCATTGCTACCGCTGCAAAAAAATTATTTATTCACAAAAAATGCAACAATTATTAACTTAAAAATTTTCGTAAATTGCGAGCAAGTGAAATTCAAACTCTAGTATAATTTTATCATTGAATGAAAGAAAAATACGGTAAGATCCCTAAAAAAAGAATATCATCCGTCCTTACGTACTTCCCAACTTTAGAAATGAATTTATTATTGATGGAGCGCTTCTACAGAACCCTCTGAATATTTAAAGCAAACCATTTTACCCTCATCGATTCTACGCAACTGAGATCGAAATAATTCACCCAACACCACAAACAAAAATCGACACAAAAAATTCTCCCCAAGGTGTAACTTTGATGAGGAAAAAAAAAATGGAGAATGGGAGAAGTAGAAAAAAATGCGAAAGGCCTTTGAGGATATTTCACGTCACGCTCCAAAGAGGAGCGGAATTAAAAAGAAAAATTTAATCCTCACATTTTATCCTTTTCATGCTACAGAAGTCACTCCACACTGGCGTTACACTTATTAGAGCAGGGATGTAGAAGAAAATTAAAGTTTAGTAACCTGCGGCCCCGGAGGAACTGAATAATGAATGGAAGAAAATTATTGGATCACTTTTTATTAAATATCTCGAAAGCTGAGCGAGATATCGAAATTTTGTGAGAGACTTTTTTTGTAGAGGAAACTGCTCTCCAAAAAAAGCTTTTTATAAATTTTTCCCTATCTCCATTAATTTCTGAGATATTTTTTCTTCTTTCAAAAAGAAAACTCAAACAATTCTGAATAAAAAAAATTCTTCGCCCAGTTTTTTCGAAATACCTCGAAAACTATGCGAGGTATCGAATTTTTTGTAATTACATTTTTGAAGCTATAATTTTCCTCTGCAAAAGATGTCTGAACGAAATTTTTCGATCTCGAGTTTCCGAAATAATTAGAAAAAGAAATAAAAGAATACCCTTATTTAATTCTTCTACTACTGAATTATAATGAGGAAAATAATACTCTGTGAGGATGTTTCATGGGAGTCTTAAAAACAACAATTTATCTCAATTTTTCTACCCTGTATCTTCATTCCTTTTTCTTCATTCTTTTACCCCTGGAAAGACTCGCGTAAGTAGATACGGACCGACTTTTATTAGCTACTGAGAAAAAAACGTTGAGTGTTTTTCACCGTATTCAAATTATATTTATGGTTTGTAAAAGCTTTTTTTTTGTTATGGAGACTGAAAAAAATGGTTTATACTGTTAACGAAATATATATTTTTATTTTCGTTGAGGATTAACGGATGAGAGGCGATTTTTTTTATTGAATTTGACGGTAAAAAATGGAGAGACAGAGAATTGGGGAAAATATTTGGAGCGTCAGGGGATTGGGTTTAATGAGTTTTTGATTACTCGAACTTTTTTTTTTTAAACCCTAAAACGAGGAATTTTAATTAATTTTTCAATTTAAATAAAATATCATATGGTGGAAAACTGAAAAAAATAGAAAATCGGAAGGTGAATCCTTTAATTTTTCGTCCAAATCATCAAATTCCCCCAAAAAAACTAGAAAAAAAAATTGCCACATGTTTTCCGCCGGAAATTTCGTCAGCTATTCAATGAAATCATCGGAACAATTCTATCTCGCACCGTTCCATTGAAATCCCCATTTTATCTCGTTTTTCCTCACTCCACTTCGAAAATACAGAATAGAAGTTAAATTGGCGATAAAATAGAGGTTGCCCGTGGGGGAAAATCTCGCGGAGTCATTCGTTTCAAATGATTTAACGAAAATAGGTGGAATTAATTTTTGGCACAGGTCGTAGAAAGGCGGAGAAGTGTGAGGGTGGGATAGAAAGGACGGACACATTGATTTTGTGTCAGACTATGGCCCTCCCCTCAGTTCAATCACCTTCTGTACTTACTGGAATATTCATAAAGTCCTCAACAGAAATGTCAGACACTTTAACAATTTCGATTTCACGAAATAATTATTTTTGTTTCATTATTTTATTGAATTATGAAAAAGTAAAGATTACGAAAAATTGATTTTTCCCAAATCAAATTTGTTCGTCTTGAAAAGACAAACATTTTTTGTTTCACGTTTTTTTTTATATCTCCGATATTTTGCGAGATGTCGTCAAGAACAGAAAAAATACTCCTCCCACCGAATTCCTTCATTTTCAAATTGTTTAGGACAACACATTATCATTTATAATCTCCTCGCATTTTTTTTACTCATCTCCAACAGGAGTATACATCATATTTTCACACTCAGACATCTTTTCTACATCGCGCCATGGGAAATCATTAATTTTGTTCAAGCCAACACAACGGAGCTTAGCGGAGCGTATTTTCCTTTCAAACTTATCCACGAACAAATATCGCCTTTCATCCTTCAGTGCTTTGGACAGAAAACTTTTTTTTCGTCGTCCTTTATTATTATTATTTCTCAGTTTTTCCTTCATTTTTCCTCCTGCCTTTACCGCAGCTTCTTTTTCTCTTCTTTTCCACGTTATTATCTTTCTTCGGAAATCAAAACGTGTCTCGATTCTTTAATGTTTGCAGTTCAAATGAAAACTAAATAGGTATAACGGTTAAATGAGAAAAGAATGATTAATGACAAATTAATCCGCAAACTTGAACGGAAGAAAACGTTTCAATTATTCTTCTCTGAAGAAATTTCGAATAAATTACGAATAAAAATTCGAATCTTAGAATTGTTTCAAACAAGTAAAAAAATTCTATTCCTCTGAGCGTTGAAAAACTTCCGAATGACGAAATTCCCGAGTGTCAAAACTTTATTTCATCTATCTTTGGAACTTCTGAAATGGAACTAGGTTGAGTTTGATTTTTAGTTAAAAATCCAGCTGATCATCGATATAAAGGGGAGTTTATTGAAAGTCGTAAAGAGTTTGACATTTACGTTAGCGATGTTGAGTAGGTTCAGAAGAAAATGTCAAGATACCTTTCTTGTAGAGAATTTCATAAGCTCCGCAAAAGCTTCTTTCATAAAATCCCGTGAACCCAATATGTGCGATATTTGCAAAATAATAGAAGTATATAATTCAAAATTCAATGGTTAAATAATGGAAGAAAAATTTCTTGTACATTCTTCTGCAAATATTTCCGAAACTATTCGGTTAATCGAAAAATGTTGGGCTTTTTCGTAGAAAATTTAATTTTGTACAAAAAAGCTCTCTCAATAAATTCTCCTAAACTCATTATTTTCGAAAATATTGTGAAAAAACTGAAAATTTTTCGAAAATTCTAACCTAAACAAATTTTCAAATCGAAAACGAAAGAGTTCATCGTTGTTTTTCGTCGGAAATTTATCTTGCTCAGTAACATAATTGGAAAAGACATTTTCTCAATGTTTCCAATCGAAAATTCCCTATCAAAATAAACACGTAGGTAAAATCGAATGAAGCCCCAATTACATGAGGATAAAGTGGTTTGGTCCATTGGATGCTGCGATGTTTCCCTAGATGTAGCAAAATGTTAGCCATGACACAATGCAATACACAGCGCATGAGATCCCCTTTCCCCTCCCTCCTGGTCCTTTGCCCATGTCGACATTACCAAGAGGTAATCAATCTCATTGAACTGTTCCACGTAACTGCACCGCTAATGATCGATTAATTAATCCAATCGATTTTCGAAATGAGAAACAATCTGATCCGGGATAAATTCATTGACTGATTCAATTTCCAAAGGAGAAAAGTTTTAAGCTGTTGTGAGGGAGGTCATTTCGATAGATAGATAATGATTTATTAGTTTTTGGACTGAAGAGTCCATCATGCCAAAGCAGAGAATATGAAGTGGCAGAAAAGTACCTCGTGAATTATTGGTCCAGCGGTGATTGTATTGCATCGTTTTCCGCCTAATTTTTCCCGATCTTTCCAACGGAATCATAAAATTATTAAAAATATTTTTTTCGTCTTCAATTAAAATTTTCATGAATAAAAAAATCTAAACCTCAACAATAGAAACAATTACTCACTACTCATCAAGATTATAAAAATAGAATCAACAATCCTCTTCGTCTCATTCAATTCCCTTCGCTTCAATTTCATTTCCTCATTCTTCTTCATGAATCTTTTTTACTTCTTTACTTCATCAACAAATGGAAGGAAAATCCGAGATTTATTTTGACCACTACTGTTACTAGGTGGATTACCCCCCCCCCCCGTCCTCCTCCACATAGCACGAGATCTCTACTTCAAATAAACTCGTGGATTTAAACTATTGTATATATATTTAGATGGTTTTCAGTGCACGTGACATTGCATCTGACAAGTGTCGCAGTATATAAAATCCACTGGGGACCGTTTTTGGTAGAGCGAGTGGCAAAATTTATACACGTTGAAACTAACAGCGCCAGGCGCATTTCATTGATCTTTGGATCGAGGTCACTCGCCAGTTGTATGTATGATGGATGTGCGCCATTTTTTTCGGTGATTCTCCATTAATTTTAACTTTTTTTGTAGCTTGATTGATCGTGGAATGTTAAAGGTTGGATTGGTTCTATACTTTTTATTTACTCCGCTACCAGAATTTCCACTCGCATTTTCCCCAGAAAAAAATTATTATTTTTCATCTCTAATTAAAATTTCAATGAATAAAATGAATTGTAAATAGCTTCACCGTAATTATGAATTAAAGCACGAATATTAAATTTTTTATTTTACGGAGAAAAAGAACTTTTCTACAGATGGAGAGAAATTACTTTGGAATCTTGAAAATTTTAATGATCCCATTGAAAAGATCGGGGAAAATGAGGTGGAAAATTATATGAAATAATTTCCACCGCCCCAATAATTCCTGAGATAATTAAAAAACAAATTAATTAATTTCTATTTCTTCGATCATTTCAGAAACCATTAGTCATCTCAATTTTCTTTCAAAAGTTAAAATTTTTATTCTGCGAAAAATAAAAATAATCACGAAAAAAAATTGTCATTGTTTTTTCATAAAGAATAGATCGACGTGAATGGAAAAAGCCACAAACAATTGCAAAAAAATCTGGCATTCTGTTTTTTCGTCGAAGAAAAACAAGAAAACACCAAATACTCTCAACAAAAGAAAAAAAATCACTCATTCAAACCTGCAATTTTTTTTTGCTCATATTATATTTTTTTATCTTTCCGGTTCTCTGTTTGGATACAATATTGCTCGTTCGATATCCTGTATTTCTCTCATTGATCACTGTATGCAATGAAATTGAATTTCTGCCTCAGTAGCTATCCTCCGCTGCTTCATCGATGAAAAAGAATTTTCTTCTATGATTGAAGAAGAATGAACTTGAATTTACAAAAATTTCGATGATTGCATTGGAAAGATCGGGAAAAATGAGGCGGAAAATGATATAGAACAATCTCCGCCAGAGCAATAGTTTCCGAGATAATTAAAAAACACATTAATTAACTATTTTCATTCCCTCGATTATTTCATTAACTATTGGTCCAGCGGGGATTATCTTATATCATTTTCCGCCTCATTTTTTCCGATCTTTCGAATGGAATTTTAAAAATATCAAAATTTCATTTTCGTTTTTCTCAAATTTTTGTTTTTAAATATTCTTCTCATTTATCTCTCTTTCGATAGAGGAAAATAGGTTCAATGTCATTCTCTTTAGGAACACTTCAACTTTGTATTTCTTCAATCGATCTATTCAAAGTTACACATATATGTTCACCTATCGTAATCTCCTTTACTGCCTGTTGCCACCTTGAGGATATCGAATTCTATTGAGGGTAAGAAAGAAGTAGAAGTCTTTTATATACACTGTGAAATAGTTTGGAAATCTCGTATCGACTATCGTGAACATCCTGACACGAAGGGCTGATATTGAATTTATACTGCATCGATTTTCATTCCATTATCATTTTATTCTTCCTTGCAAATATTTTATTCGGTGAAATTCGCAAAGAATTCTCAAATGAAAATGAAATCGACGCCTGAAGCTCCGAAAATTTCGAGAATTTGTAGAGTTATTTTTCAATAAAGGAAGTATTTTTAATATTTTACTTTGTTCATTAAATGTCAAATAATTCTTCGTTGTTTCGTCCCGAAAATCTCCGTTTCATCGAGCGAGTAGATAAAGTCAGCGAGTTGTCAGACTCGGTTGACAAATGAAGTTGAAGATTTATCAAAATTTCGGAAAAAGATGAAATTGAGTAGTAATTCATTCCACTCTCAATTTTTGTTGTCTCCTCTATTATTTTTTTTAAATCATGAATAACCGAAGGGTACTCGAAGAAAAGCACGGCTTCTGTTGAATTCACTCAATGTCCAAGGCCGAATTGTCGAGGCCGGAATACCCCGGGCCTCATTTTTTTTGTTCTCTTTCTTCGCGTACTATCATGCAGTTTTCCTTTGACACGAAGTATTCAAGGCGTCATTGTATCTCAGTTGAGCGACTCCTGGGAAAAGTTGGGGAAGTAACTTTATCCAACTTGACCTGGTTTCTTCTTCGATTCGCTGTTTCATCCAGCCAACCATCTTCAACCACTTCGGAAACTCCAATGGGAATTTCAATATCACTGATTTGTATTCTTGTTTCAATTTTATTTTTATTTCAGGAAAAACATCGTTTGTTTCTTTCCGTAACTTTTTCCACTTGCGTAAAGAAAAGAAGAGAGATTTTTTTCTCCGAGTGTCGAAGGAAAATTAGATTTTAAATTTTTTTCCTGGGGAAATTTTCAATTGTTTTATTTTCGATAATTAATTTCAGGGATTAAAAATTAATGAGTAATTTCTAATTTCTTAATTATCTCAGAAAATATTGATCTGGCGGGGACTTTATTGCATCATTTTCCGCCTCAAATTTCCCGCTCTTCCCAATGGCTTTATAAAAATTTCAAAATTCCCCCACTTTATCTTAATTAAATAATGATTTTTTAATTACCCCGATGCCTATCATTTTTTCCCTTCAATCTTTTCCACTTTAATCGAACTTTCCACGTAATATCTCCGAACTTTTTTTTCCCCC
This sequence comes from Aleiodes sp. PSUC_FEM 10030003, assembly GCA_018902275.1. Taxonomy (NCBI): domain Eukaryota; kingdom Metazoa; phylum Arthropoda; class Insecta; order Hymenoptera; family Braconidae; genus Aleiodes; species Aleiodes sp. PSUC_FEM 10030003. The sequence goes on from JABSMS010018287.1 coordinate 24,082, forward strand.
AATCCTCGGGAATAATTCATCAAATGACTCGGCAGTTATAACCGAAAAGCGTTATCTTGGTGGTATATCGATCGTATTACAAGAGATGCTGATCTCTCGCATTTGGAAATTCTATTTTTGTCTGTAACGATCGGGTTGCGTGTGAACGCGCCTTTTCTGGTATTATCTACAATCGTAAAGTCGTATTTTGCGGCCACACTACGGGTGGTATTGACTGGGTGGAAAAAGGGGGTGGGACCTCTGGTATAATAAGGGCAAAAGTTTCGATCTGAGTGATTACGAAGTTCGTGTAATTATGGATAATTAAACAAACTGAATTGATAAGGATTTTTGTGTTAATGGCGATGGAACTGATGGAAGTTTCGGTAAACGGTTTACATATTTTTTTCGTCAATTTTTGTTATTATTATTTTTTTTAGACGTTTTAAAGCACCTGGTTCGGAGTTGGGTGATATAAATCGATTTATCTCGTAATCTGAGCGAGATACGGATATTTATATCATTTTCTGCCTCAAATTTTCCGCTCTTTTACGAAAAAATAAAATTTCTCCAAAAATCGTTCAACTTTTTTTTTCATTTCCTTTAAAAAAAAAAAATAATCTTTTGAAATTGGAGTGGGATTTAAAGGAGAATTCTCGCAGTCATCTCCCCGAGATTAAAACGTCAGATTGCACTCGAAACGTACAAGTCATTTCTTTTTTTTCCAACTTCTTTTCAGATCTGATATAAATCCGAGTGAATAGAGACAAAACAGAATGACTGAGGAACAACCGAGCTACAAGTTAATCTACTTCAATGCTCGCGGTCGAGCTGAACACATACGGTACATATTCGCTCATGCTGGTGTGGATTACGTAGATGAGAGGATCCCAAAGGAGCGTTGGCCAGAGTTGAAAAAATGTGAGATTAAAAGAATTTTAATGTTTTATTTCAACAGGATTATTTTAGTTATTATAGAAAGGAAAATGTTGGAGAGAAATGAAACGTTGGAGAGGATTTCTTTTTTCATGCGAACTCTGAAATCTCCGATTTTTTTTATTTTTTTTCTGCAAAAAAAATTTAAGGGATAAAGCATTTCACGTGGGAAAATTATGTCTGTATTCAACTGTAAATATCTCGGAAACTAAGAGGATTGGGAGAGTTTTTAAAATCTTTTTTGTAGAGAATTTAATTCTCTACAAAAAATGTCTCTTCATATTCTTTCGTCAACTTGGAGATATAATGCAATAAAAAAAAATTCGAAGAACAATTATCAAAAAATTGGTTAATTCTGCGAAGGACTAGGAAGCTAGTGACTTTAGGGAAATTTGTCAAGAGGACTTTTTTGTAGGCAATTTAATTCTCTACAAAAAAGGTATCTTGACATTTTCTTCTAAATCCACTCGTTTCGGAGATATCTACAAAAATACGTAGCTACTCGATTTTTCACTGAGAATAACGTTTTATTCATTTCAATTTTTCATTCTGTTTTTTCAGCCATGCCGTATGGAATGCTGCCAGTCCTGGAGATTAATGGAAAACCCATACCCCAAAGTAACGCAGTAGCTAGATATCTAGCACGTAAATACGGCCTAGCTGGTGAAAATGAGTGGGAGTCAATGCTGTGCGATGCTCTTGTTGATACACTTGGTGATTTAAAGCTAGGTAAACAATCCCAAAAACATATTATTTAAATTTCCAAATAACTAACAAAAATAATCTCACATAGAAATTTTATTTTAAAAAACGAGGTTTAACGTTCAAAACCAATTTTTTTTCTTCAAGGAAATTCATAGATTTTCAAAAATTTTATAATTTCATTCAAAAGAACGAAAAATTTCCGCTGGAAAACGATATAATAAAGTTCCCACCCGATCAATAGTTACCGAGTTATTTGAAGAGTGAAAATCGATTAATGATGATCGTTTTTTTAAGTAACTCGGAAGCTATTGATCTGGCGGGGATTTCCTTACGTCATTTTCCGCCTCAAATTTTCCGCTCTTTTCAATGAAATCAAAATTTCCCAGAAATCGGGCGATTTTTTTTTCATTTCTCAAAAAATCCCGGGAAACCAATTAACGTCACTATTGATTTTGTTCGGAGGCAATAAAATATTCAAAGTAGATGAAAATAATTAATACGCGATGAATTAATCAACCGCATACGACTTCCTGCTTGACAATATGACTTTATTACTCATGTTTACATACGTGTGTTAGTTTTATTTCAGTACAGAACTGAGGAGGATATATACAAGCGGGAAGAGAAGAAGGTCAAGTTACTCAAGGAGACAATACCCTTTTACCTCAACAAGTTCGAACAAACTATAGCGGAGAATGGTGGATATGCAGTTGGTTCTACGGTAAATATTTAACGGCGAAGGGAGGAAGTCAAATAAATTAATCAAAAAATATCAAAATTATTCATATAAAGTGGAAGAATGAAGAGAGAATGAGGTTTCCATCAGTTTCTAGACAAGGTGGGGTAAAATGGAGCCTAAAAAAAAATTTAGGGACTTTTTGTAGAGAAAAATTGAAGCAAAAAAGGTCTCTACGAAAATTTTGATAATTTTTCATTTTTTGAGACATTTTCAAAGAAAATTGAAATCAAAAAGAAGTTCTCTGGTTGAAATGTTTCATTTAGAAATTGTTTTTTTTAGAATATCTCGGAAAATAAGAGAGATAGAGAATTTTTACAAGAGACCTTTTTTGTAGAGGATTTAATTCTCTAAAAAAAAGGTATTGATAAGAAATTTCTCTATCTCTCTTAGTTTTCGAGATATTTCGGAAAAATACTGGATAAAAAAAACTCGTTTTCTAGAAAATTTGAATTTAAATTCTTTTTACTCAAGAATTTTGAGAATTTCGAATAGTTCTTGATGGAAATAAATTAAGGGCTATGTTCTCTCCAGTTTAGAATAAAAAAAAAAGTTTTTTAATGAATTTTTTAATTTTACAGACAACATGGACTGATTTTGTATTCGCCGTTGCACTGGAAAACTTCGAGCACTTATTTGGTGGTAATGCATTGGACAATTATCCAGCGCTCCGTGGATTGAAGCAGCGTGTTCACGAGATACCAGCGATTGTTGATTGGCTCGCCAAGAGACCACAGACGGATTTTTAATTTTAAGAGAAATAATTTAAATGAGAGCGGAAAAAACGATTATAATTAAATTCGATTAATAAAATGTCCAAGTTATGATCAAGGAAGCAAAGCCGGATTTAATAATTAATCGGTGCATATCTACGCGTACCTACTATCACGGAACTCTGCGTGTGGCCTTAAGAAGATTTTAATTAATTTATTTAATTATTTTCATTAATTATTTCCATAGTGAAACTCCTGAAAAAGCGTTTAAAAATTTACTGCAGATTATTTTCAGAATATCTCAGGAACTATTGGACTTACGAGAATTCATTGAGAAACCTTTTTTGTAGAGAATTTAATTCTCTACAAAAAAGGTTTCTTGACATTCTTTGCTAAACCCACTCACTCCAAAGATATTCTCGATATAAACTTCTCAAATTAAAAAAAATTATCTTTTCGGAATTTCTCCAGTTTTTTTCCATCAAAATTGTTATAACCCACTTCAATCAAACTTTTGATTAATTAAACCATGTTTTGATAAATTTCTCGAATTTCCGTTCAACAAACTTGGTGTATTTATTTACTCTCTATCTAGTTCTCCATTGAAACACGTAGAAAACACAAGAAAACTCGATTTGTCGGTGTAAACAGAAAGGGCTAGAGAATTGAATTTAATTCGATTCGTTAACGAAGAGAGAGGAAATTAATGCAAAGCACACAATTTGCTGTTCTTCGAGAAAATAGGAGAGGAAAAAAGAAATAAAAACATAATCATAATAGTAACGATGGAAATTAAAGAGAAAATGTAATTGAAAAAAGGGAAAATCGGTGATAGAAAATGAGTTGAGGAAAATTGGGGTAAAATGAATTTTTTAATTGAATTTTTCGGGATTGATTTTTTTTAACGATTTTATTTGAAAACCAGAAAAATTTCTGATGAAAAGCATCGGACAAAAATTAATTCTCTAATTTTTCTGAGCCAGAATCCAATTTTTTTCTCCGAAAATTGAAAAATGATTGATTTTAATTTTTTTTAAATTTTTATTAATTCACAAGAAACTATTATTTTTCTTTTTTTTCTCAAAATTCGTTTTACCCAGTCTTTCTATATTTTTTTTGTTGGATGTATAGATGTTATTTATTGGTGTTGAAACTATTGAGAATAATGTAAACATTAACTGCACAATGTCTCATTGATTTTGTGAATGATTGAGACGAACGAAATGAATGTGAATTATTAATTTTAATTTTGTTTTATTAAATGGAAAGTTATTTATTGATGAAGTTATTGGATTGGAGGCTGTACTTTGATGTCAATGTATCATGTTACCAATGGTTAATTATGATTAAACATGAATGTTGAGATAAAAAAATTGTTTATTGCTTAATTTGTTCCCAAAAATATTTAAATGACGAAATTAATAAAATTTCCAAGGAAAAAGTGAATGGGCAATTTGAAAATCCTTGTATTTTCTTCTAGGGCTCCTGAAAAATTAAGAAAAAAAATTGAGTAATTACGGAGGTTCAATTCGAATATAAAAATTAAGATTTCATTGTCATAAATAATTTCCACTATTGTTTATTAAACAAATAAACTTTCGACTGTAAATCCGTTTGAAAATTTTATTGATTTAATTTTGCATTTGTCTGCAGATATAAAAAAAAATTATATTTTTCGTAGATTTTCAATTTATTTTGCAATTTTTCTCGCAAGTAATGCTTCATGCGCATGCGCTCTCATTAATCGAAATGATGAGAGCAAAGAACAAGAAAATTGTAGTTGATCACTGATTTTAAAAACCGATTTAAAATCAATGATTTTTGGGATATCGAATAAAATAAATTATAATAAAGGATCGAACAAAAATAATTTTCAAATAAATAACAAATCATTGGTCGCAGATATATCGTTTATTTTTCAATCGCTTCCATCGCAGTATATTTTTCTTTCATAGATTCTTCTTCATTATAATTTAATTACAAGTATTTTTTTTCAACTTTCTAATTGTTTTTTCCTTTATTTTTTAATGACCTAGAGTCTACGGGTTATAGGTATCTCACAGTATTGACTCTATTATTTATTTATTTTTCCTAGTCCCAGACGACTAAAAGTTCTTTTTTTTATCTACAAATATCTCAATCGTTTAGTTTTAA